>JAODFY010000020.1:505413-517414 GCA_027580055.1 Paracaudina chilensis | reverse complement strand
TTTTTAGGTCAAAGGTCATTAAGAGTTCATTTGAGGTCATTAACTAAAAAATGCTTCTCCTATATTTATAAAGCAATATTAACCCAAAGATGCACATTATGATGATTGAGTAGCAGAGTATTTGGGGTGTTCTGAGGTTGCAAAGTGGTCACGAATATATAACATTTCACTTCAAAACATTGTTGTACAAGTCATTTATGGATTATAATGAAATATTGATGCATGGGCCTTGGGTATAGGATCATCAGTATCCAGAGATTTTTAGTCAAATGTCATTAGGGGGTCATCTGGGGTCACTATCTGAAAATGCTCAAAATCATTCTCTCCCAGGAAATGGATCAGTACTGACCAATGATTATTGTACATTGGCATATTTGGAGTGTTTGGGAATTTGAGGTCAAATGTCAAATGTCATAAACTTTTTAAATCGCTTCTTGTCGCTCCTTGTAATACAGTGCCTCTTGGATGTGGAATTTAGGTGAAGTTATCCTTGGGTATGGGAACATTATAATGGTGTCCAGGAATGCACACAGTTAACAGCTTGTACCGCCTTCCCTCGTATAAATAAGAAGGCAGTCTCTTAAATCGTCAGATTTGGCATTTCTGCCATTTTTTAAAATCTAAAACAAAGTTTAAAGGCATATGAGGCAGGATTTTTTTTTTCCATTGGTTGCTTTAATAACTTTTTTTTTATCTTACTGCATATTATTTAACCTTGCATTTTCAATAGTCACATGAAGCTGACCCAGTATGCATGAATGTGAGGTAATGAAAACGATAGTGAGTCATGAATTAACAATGTCTGTGTTGATACTGCATGATGGCTCTTCCGGTTCACTCTGATGATGTAAAGCCTCCAGGAAGAATAGACACAATTAAATGTCAAGAGGTCACAGCACTGCATGGTGCCTCCTCTGTGTGGCCTGATGGGATTAGATAAACCACCACCAACTCCTTCCCCACCCCCACCCCCAACCAAACCTGGTCAGTAGACATTGAGGCCCGATCCCAACAAATGGCTCAGTCAGAGTTGTGGAAGAGGGATGAGAGACAGACAATTAAGTTTTAAAATTCTGAGATCATTAATATTATCAATCAAATGTTAATTTGAATCATGGAAGAGGCCATACCTTTATAATCCGGTATAAGACTACAAGACTAACCCATGAAAACTGTGATTAATCAAAACCGGGACATTCAACAAATGATTGGACGACCCTAGCAGTGTTCTGGGACTAGCAGTTTTGATTTAACAAGAGTTGGTATTTAGTTTTGTTTAGTAGTCAGGAAGGACGTAAGTCCTCATTTGTCATTAAAGACAAATGAGGACTTACATGCTCAAAAACCCCCTTCAACAACTGCAGCACAGCTTTGACGAAGAGGCCACACGAAACCAGCTTTCAAAATCGAACCTGTGACTCCTGAATGCCATGCAGTCACATACCCCGCTTATAGGCTATGGGGCAACCTTTCCCTCGATCCCCCATCAGATTTTGATACTTTAGGTATAGGAAAACTTGTCACTACTGAATGTTTACAGAGATATCATAATGATACTGAATGATTGGAGATTTCCTGTGACAGCACAGATTCTTAAAAACAAGAAGTTAGGTATACGCTCTTCAATGATTATGTACGGATGCTGCACTTGTAACAACGCGGTGATTTACTTACATGTCAATTTTACAGTCATCATATACTTTACACTTTTTTTTTGCAACCCCCGTAGATGATGTTTCCCTTTGCTGAATCCTCCATCATTCACCGGAGAGCTATATTAAGTTTTTTTGATGCCGTGCCCATTAATCAAGTGTCGCTAATATTTCCTTCTTGCCCTCTTCTTTAATCACTATATCACATGAACCAGAGATTCATTCGATATCGCCGACACCTATCCCCCATTCGCCCGATTTCACGATGAAACTACTTCAGCCCCTCATTCAAGTGGCTCTCCGTAATTAGAGAAATAGGCCTCTATTTATTTACGTTGTTTTTCTCCCCGAAAGCCAAAAAAAAAAATAATAATAATAGGAGACAGAGACAGAGAGAAGAAAAAATGAACTCAATTATATATTACAAACACCCTCCTATATAGTTCGTAATTAACGCAGAGTGCATGCGGCCTCCCAACGCAAAATGCACCAGGAGCCGGTCTGCAAACAGTCTTAATATCTCCAGTAATTGGAAATAATCAGGACAATTCGGGACTCCAAGGTAAAGCTTGCTAATGGCATAATTATGCAGCAGTTTTTTTTCTTCATCATATATGCAGAGAAAAGCAATTAACCATGCTCACACTCAAGGCCTTTCAATGCGTATATATATATACATGTATATATATATACGGGATTGTGCAAAGTTTAATCAAGAGTATTGCTTAGTATTACTCATTAACACAGACGTGCAGGTCTTGCATCAGGTACAGTCACCGTATGATTATTGTTTAACACTGATAGCTCTTTATGCATTGTCCATCGGCCAGCTTCTCTTATTATTCATAATGAGCGAAATTGTTATCAATGTTCCAGGAAGAGAACTATATTGATGGTTACAGGGCATCAAAGCTTCCAGTTGGAAAATCTCTGTAGATAATTGTACAAATGCAGGTAATTGTACGTACACAATTTTGCTCATTTTTCCCCCTCATTTCCCCCAAAAGCTGCTAGTTCTTAATATTGGCATTAATTTAAATTTTCCCAGAAAGCACAAGTTTGAGAAAGGTTGAGAAATTTACAAGTGAAAGTTTTAAGAATGCATTTTGTTTTTTTATCAGAATATTGTTAAGGCAAATGACTCTCGCCATGAGTATAGGCTAGAAATCTGCTAGAATGGTCAGCTAATTGGCTGTTATGTATGGGGCTTCGTCCAATCATGAAATAGATAGGGAGGTCTGTAACATTCACTTGGGGCCAGACGTGTATATCTTTAACGTTTTTATTCATAACTGATTTTACATAGACCTACATGTACTATGGCCTTGTTCAAATTTGATAACGCAATGGGGATCAAGGTTTTTTTCTTACCCCGGGGAGATATTTACTATATCCCAGTTGTATCCACATTTGAGATAGGGGGCGATATCACTGTTAAATGGAGGGCAATCCATAAGTGTGGAAAGATCACTGATTTTTGGTCCTGATGCCGGAGGCTCCGGAACCTATGTTGGCATGAGTGTGCATTTGTGACACTTCTTGTAAACATGATATCTCGATCATTGACATGTACATGTAGGATCAATGTCATATTTGATTGGTAGATGTACCATGATGTGTAGATGTTGTTTTTGTGAATATTAATGAGTGGGCAGGGCTTAAAAATAAAATTCTGAAAATGTTAATATCTTCAACGGTATGTCAGATCAACTTCATACTTTGTTGGTGTTGGATTATGATAGATACATTTCCATATGAAAATAACATTTAATTCTCATTAATATTCATGTGTTTGTGGGCCATATAGCATTTGTTCTTCCTGATTCTGAATTCTTCTGTCATTCATCAAATTCATCTCCACCACTACTATGACAGCTTGTCCTAGGAGCTGGAGACTCTTGCATGGATTATATATATATGCATTTCTTATTGGAGTAAAATTCACCATAAAATTCACATTATTTCCTTGATTACAGCAGTAAAAAAAAACAGAACCGAAGAATAAAGAACATGACCGGCCCTAACGATCTGTTTGGGCTACTGTAGTAACTGTACATAGAATTATGTGCATATAATTGTCTGGGTATATGTATATCACAAATAAAGGCTTTTTCCCTACAAATTTAACAGAGCTCATAAGATAACAGTTCCATCTAAACTTCTTTACTCCTGAATTTGGGACAAAATGAGCATAGAATGGGAGTTGATCTCCAAATTAGATATAATTTATGGAATGAGTGAATAGAAATGTCTAATGATGCGAAAGAGGCTCATCTGGAGCACAAACGGCTGCTAGCAGCATCTTAAACATACTTTACCTGTATCGTGTTACATAGTATGCATATTGTTAACATGTACAGTACATAAATGTATTTTTACATGCTCTATATATATATATATTTTACTTCTATCTTTCCATATTTTCCATATTTCCAATTCCAGAATTGGTTTTCTCTGGTATTTCAAAAGTACCAGTATTTGGAAGTTCTCATTAAAAATCTTTGCTTTAAAAATCACATGTAACAGTTACTGTATGCCATCATTGAGGGCTGTATAAACCTTAGGTCACTCCGCATCAAGTTGGCATGCGATCAAGTTGGCATGCTCATCAACACAATATCCAACATGTTGGATCAATGTCATACCTTACAGATAGGTGCTCCATGATGAGTAGATGTGCCCTTTTGTTTTTGTCAGATGATGAGACAAACACTGCCATGTGACAATGAAATTAAATCTCATTAATATTCATGAGTGGGCATGCAGCATGGGCATGCTATAAAAGTGCTCAAAATAGCTTGTAAACACAATCTCAGAAACTGTGTATTGAATTACTCTCATGTACATGTACTGGTAGATGCTCAATGATTAGTAGATGTGTGTCATTGTTTTTGTTGTCAGTGACATTAATATTAATGAGTGGGCAGAGCTTTCAGTAAATTTCTTAACATGTCAATATCTTCGCCACTGTATGTCTGTTCAGCTTCATTGTTGGTACTTTCGAATGAACATCATTGTGATTTTGATCATCAATGTCTTGTAGGTCTTTCGATCATGCTAAATGTCATATGGGATTAATGAGAATTGCAGCATCTAAAAAAGTATAGGTTGGTACCTCTAACCTCTAATATGCTAGGAAATTGCTAGATTGGCCAGCTTAATTGTACCAACAAGTACAATAGGAGTAAAAGATTTATTTGCCATTACTGTATATACACTTAACATTGGGTATTGTAGCTGTACTTTGTTGGGTATAATTAGTTGCTAAATGCTACTGTACATTACATTCGTTCCTCTCTTCATTCTTCAGTCGCTGCAGGCTACGTGCAAAAAATGCAACATATTTTTTGATAGGCCTAAGTTGTCAATATATATAATATATATATATATATATATATACAGTATTCCTGTATTAAGGTTAGGATTGCATGTGGCTAGTCCCATGCACTTACACGGAGACGAAAAATTATTCCACATTGAACTGTTTATTTAAAAAAATATGACCATGACAAACTTAACATAAGCTTAAGCATTGTTGTGCCAAGTTTGGTAAATAAATGTGATTTTTCGACCGTGAGGATGACCGGCTATTGGGGTGGTCTTTTTGTACAATCAGAAAAGCTACTGCAATACAGAGCATTTGTAATATGCGTAATGTACAGTAGCGATTAGCTACTAGATATAATAGCCTTGTGAGCATTATTGTTGTACCCTTATTCTATTTCCCTCTTTTGGAGACTCTTTTTTTAATAAATTGCAGCAAATATGGTGGACGAATTCCGCAAAACTTGTGCGAAATTTGCTCGCATTCTGGGCGAGTGATAACGTGCCATTAATCCTCCATTATTTATCACCAGTAATCCTGCTCATATCCCACCTTTCAAATTTGAAACTGTATCTGGGTGTTCACTGGTTTATGCCGGTGTTTACAGTTGTTGGTTTATTGGCTGGTAACACAAAAGTGACGAGAAATTGTTCCATCACCATCAGTGTTAATTAGCTACCTGTGAATAGCAGATGTGTCTAGAATAAATTTGAACAACATGATTTTTTAATGCATTTCTCTTTGTGTGCATGTGTATGCATGCATGGCCGAGCACAGCACGAATGATAGAACGAATCATTAATATCGTTAAACCACATCTGTGAATTGGCAAATTGGCAAACATTTACTTATCAGCAGTCCAGTGAAATCAAACCTGCATTTATCCTGACTATACAGACAGCGCCATCGCCAGGTTAGGTGGGGATATGGGGAGAGGGAATTTCATAAATGTAATGTAAATTTTCTATATATTTTAAAAATTAATGCCTGTTCTGGCATAATTTTCTACATCCAATAAAAAAAAAAAAACATATCCCCTATTTGGAGGATAACATAACAATTAACCTTCCCATATAAACCCCCTCATGTCTAATTACAACTGACAATGTCTTCGCGTCTCGGGGGCTCGAAATCTGTGGGAAACATCAAACTCGCTCTATTTGTTTGCCTTTTCCCTTAAAAACTGACAATGTTCCTTTACGAGGATAATAAAGTCTACGGCAAGGAAGTGAAATCCAACATGCAGTACATTAATCATGTCTTAGTTAATTACAGCCACGTCATGCCTCTCTGTTAATTAGATCGTTCTGTGCTAGGCAGACGGGCGCGCTAGCGATGTTCTGTAAGATGCTCAGATTAATGCGAAGCAATTAAAGGGCATCGCATTGCAGCTTTTTCCTTAAAATCTTAAGAGAGTTGCGTCTTGCGTACGTTGCCAAAGTGCAGTTACATCTGCGTGACAGTCTTGGCCGGGATCTGTCGTGTTAGCTTAATAAATGTAATGTAGATCACTGTAATATGATGATATCACCGTGCAATGTTGTAATTATTACCAAATATGATGGGATTTGTTATCAGGGAAAAAGTTAATTTTGATGAAATCCAGGTGAAAACCGGCCACACAAGAGTTGGGGTCTGAATTGAAATTGGCCCTTGGTGCCTAAAAGTGCAAATGCTCCCACAGTTGATGGTTGTACTATAGTAATCAACCAAAATGGCAGTTTTTCGCTGTATGGGGAATTTGACGCAAATGTGGGAAATGTTTGGATTCCCTTCCCTTCATGAAAAAGTCCTTTTCACTTTAAAGGTGTCACCTACAATAAATGTTATATCAAAGAGTTACCTACATGGCCACAGTGTATTTTACTATATAAATTTATGTGCTACAAAAGATGGATACTTCGCTTCAAATGTTTGGCAATTGAAGTAGTCAAATATATTGTATATTTATTTGTTTCATCACATAGTAAAACAAGATGAACAAGACAATATAACTGCAAATATGAAAAAAAAAATGTGAAAGGAAGTAAACTAAGAAACCCTTTTGGGCTTAATCGAATAGAGTACTCCCATCAAAGAAAATAGATAACACTAACACCTATAATAGCACTACCCCACACAAACAATATATAACCTTTGAAATACAAATTATTCCCACTGATATGTGAACATGCCAACATCACCCCAAATGCGACCACCCCCCACCCCCACTCAGCACGTCTGGAAATATCTTGTGATTTCTTAAAAAGCCCCAAAAAGGCAGATTTTTCATATATCCAGAAATAATATTGGTAGCTAATTAATGCAAAAAATACTGAGGTATGTTGGTCATTACGGTAAATCTTAAGTCTCTCCAAAAGGGTAGGCATTTTCCTTCCCAAATTAAGCTGCGTCTTATGATCAAAGATATTTTACTTTTTTATCTAAATGACAAAGATGGTTCCCCACTGTATTCTAATTTTGTTCCGTGATAATTTACATTTTAAATCAACACATATGCATACATGTACTAGATCTAATCACCACATTGAGAAAGCATGGGGGAAGCTCTCATTGGGGAGTGCAATCCTAAAAATAAAAAAGACCTTTGTATGATAAACAGGTGAAACCTTGCGCTAATTTGTGCATGTTGCCTCGACCCGACACTCTCTTATGAAACTGATCATCATCAAGATTAGTAGCACTATAAATAGCAGATTTCTGTAGTTCTCTTCAACATTATAGATATGCAAAAATGCTAGATCCTATATGTTGAACCCTGGCACGTACCCCACGATTGCAAAACACTCGACGGACGGACTTGAAAAGTTTTGGGTTAAAATTCATCCATCATGAAAAAGTGTTTAAACTTGGTTACATATATTAAGTGTGGGAATTGTGCCCCTTTCCCATGGTGCCCTAAACACATGCATAATTATCCCATATTTTATTTAGTTCTTACATTGACAGGTTTTCCACCCAGTATTTTTTTTTTATTTTAAGAAAAGCAATTTGTGTAATAGATAATTGTCATCTGAAGACTAACCATCTCCATAGATGGGATCCTTGGGTGTGGGGAGGGGCCTACAGATTGCTGCCAACCTCCCTTGGCCTTTTGGCCTTAAACATAGGGCAACTTTAATGGGTCACACTCGATCAGTCTGCATGCACGTGTGACTGACTAAAAGGGGGGAGGGTGAACCAGCTAGGTCTCAAGGGAAGGGTACATCATGACAGCCTGGGGGATAAAGGTAACATTACAAGTTGTCAGGGCAAACTATGATGTAGGGGGCAAATGCTGGCTTATTATGGGGCAAAATGTGACATTCCCCACTCCGCCCTAAATTACATAAAAAGGAAGCACTGTTAATATTATACCAAAATAAAGTTTAAGATAAGAATGGTTTTGTAATTGTCATCCCTTGGCCTTTACCAAGAATGTCTGTTTTTATCGTCGCCCGTGTTTTCTGTTGTACTCGTATCAATCAAAATGCAAAGAATTTCTTTTAAAACCTTAAAGATGTACGTGTTACTTTTTTCTAAGGTGTAATAACTCTTTCGTTATTAAGGAATAAACCTTTACTTTATATCTACATCGGACTTTTTTAATTTTTTCGCGAAGGTAATTTTCTCCCTGGGAATTGATCGACTTTCCCGAGGGGCTATAATTATTGTCGGGGAAGACTCTTGTTTTAATGAATTTTTAGAAGCCTATTAAAGAAGATAAAAAATTAGGGTCATGAAATCTATCATCAAAAAGTGATTATGCGACTATGTAGATAGCAAACTTATCAAGAATCGCTATAATCATGATTCAAATTTAACAACAATTTGAAAGTCATTGCCAGAGTAGGTTCTTTAGTCTCAATATTCAGCAAATCTCCCTTCCCAGGCAGGTCTGTATTACAGGGATTTTATTTTGTTTAATAGCATGTGTTATTATTGTTCTTTTACTTCGATATGATTAAAAGGATCAAGGATCTAATAAATTCTGAACAGGGATTCGCGCAGCGCGTTAAAGTAGCATGTGAAAATTGGGCCGCGGTGTCACGTGCCATTTGTGTTTTATGTATATATATAGTTGTACTTGAACAGTTTTACATACACACCTTGTTCTGATGTGGGTGTTGATGAATCTGTGCTAATTTGTATGCCATTTAAAACTAAAACTTCACTCTCATCGGCATTCCCTCAAGAAAAATTAGGACCATTTTAATGCTCACTAGCTGAGCCTTAAGAAGGAAATGTAGTAACGATACATCAAAGTTACAATATTTGGGTCACCTGTAACATGGTAACATGGTCACCTGCAACATTGCCAATTCTTGGCCCAAAATTATTTGTGTTTTCTTCCTACACCACACCCACCCAAAAGTGTGCATTTTATAATTTTTGTACACTGTATAACAAGACCCACATCAGCAATATACATAATTTTTTGTACTATATTGCCACTTTAAGTCACAGTTATTCAACAAACCCAACAAGAGAATTAATTATGATTTCATTGCTTCTAATCTCCCATCAAATTGAAAACCCTCTGCTATATAGGAGATTTTTGTTTTCACCTTATTTTTTTATTCATTCTCCTGAGTGAGAACTTTAGCGACATTTGTAATTCTATCATGAAGGTACTCCACGATACCTAATCCCTACAAGTTGACAATCGTCAAAAGCTTTGGCGGTAATTTCTCTCTCAGAAAAAAAGAAGAAAAAAAAGTTGCATATTTTTCAATCTTGTCAGGAATATTCTACCAGAGGGCCCTTATGGGTATTATCAATGCCAGTGCTGTTTTGATAAGGAGGACAAATGCATGTATTTACCGGGGAAAGGAGAGTTTATGGTAAAGGATTGCTTTTATAACACTCTTGCATATTTCTCGGGACTTAATAATCGGCTTTGATCGAAACGAATGAAAGCCATCGGCTAGGAACAAAACATGTCTGGAGGCGGCAATGATTGTGAGGCTTAACTTGTTTAATTTAGTTTTCCAAGACAACAGGCGTCATTGATGGAAGACAAAAGGGGATTCTACTTTTTTAAGAGAGGTTTTATAATGTCCCAGTTACAGTGGATTTGTGTTTTATTTTATTTTTTATTCATTTTTTGTATGGTGGGGGGGCGGGGGGAGAAAATGAGCAGATGCTGTCAACATTTTTTTAATTAAAAGTATTTATTAGGTAGCAGCCATAGAGAAAAGTATGTGAATTTTTTTGAAAGACTGATACCGATATGCATCGAGTAGCATTTTGCCAAGTTTGGCCAATGTATATTTACATAGGGTTGTGATGCCATTTGTTTTGCATATGATTTGGCACTGCATGGATACTATATTGAAACCTTTATTTCTTTATTCCTTTATTTCTTCTTCCTTTTGGGAGGGAGGGACGGTGTTAGAATGGATTTTGAATTTAACACAGGGTGGTTCTTAAATCTACACCCGGAACAAAATGCCTTGAATGCATGATTCCCTTTTATGCAATGTTATATAAGGGCAGTTCTTGATTACCTTTAATGCCTTGAATGATGCACTTTTATGCAATGTTATATACAAGATCAGTTCTTAGTTAATACCTAATGCCTTGAATGATCCTCTTTTGTGCAATGTTATACAAGATCAATTCTTAGTTGCCTAATGCCTTGAATGATCCTCTTTTATGCAATGTAATATAAGATCAGTTCTTAGTTACCTTGAATGCCTTGAATGCCTTGAATGATGCCCTTTTATGCAATGTTATATAAGATCAGTTCGTAGTTACCTTTAATGCCTTGAGTGATCTCCTTTTATGCAATGTTATGTAAGATCAGTTCTTAGTTACCTTTAATGCCTTGAATGATGCCCTTTTTGGCAATGTTATATAAGATCAGTTCTTAGTTACCTTTAATGCCTTGAATGATGCCCTTTTTTATGCCTTTATAATGCTACCATGGATGGCTGATACTGTGGGGGGGCTAGGATTTTTTCTGTTGGAGCTCTTTCTCTTTGACCTTACAATTTCTTGGAAGCTTCCATCCCTCTCATGCTTTCAGTGTTTCATCATCCAATAGGAATGTTTATTACTGATTGTTTGTTTAGGGAGCCCACTTTCATAAACTCGGGTTTCAAAATTGTGATTTTTTTCTGACAAATTACTGAATTTGTGGTTTTCATTAGTTAAAGAATTTGGGGTGTTAACAGAACGATGTATATTTTGTTCAGTTTTAGGAGGGTGGTAAATTAGTTTTCACTGCACATAAAATTGTTCAAGGAGATGTATAACTGCAGCATTTCTTGGTTAAATCATATTTACTGTGGTGTATTATCAAAAAGCAATAGCTTGCAGCAGTTGTCAGACAGATAATTTCTCAGGATTAATGTTCTAAATGAAATGTGAACAATATAGCTTCAAGCACTCAATGATATGTTTGCACCTGCTCCTGTATTCAGTAGACTGGATACACATGGGTGCATTCACTCCCTAGATAACCTTTCTTCCATGACATGCCCTTTGACAACTTCCAACAGGTATGTACTACATTGTACATTAAAATGCATGTAAAGGATGAGTGTAATAAAATAGACAAGATGGGCAGAATGGCATTATTTTCCCCTCCACAAGATCAAACTGTTGGTATACGTGGTCTCTCCCTAGCTAGTAAGCTTGATACACATGGGTGCACTCACTCCCTAGATGACCTTTCTTCCATAACATGCCCTTTGACAATTAAAAACAGGCATGTACTGCATTCAAATGCCTGGAAAGGATGAGCAGAATAAAACAGACAAGATGAGCCACCAAAATGGCAGCTACATTTCCCCCTCCCACAAACTGTTCGTATAAGGTCTTAGGTAGTACTTTGCTCATGCACAGCTGGTGTTAAAGTAAAACCGTATGGCAGAGTCATTTACAGCAAATATAGTGATTCTAGTCGAATCATGACCTGAAATTTTTGAAATTAGTCACAAAATGTTACAACACTGCCATATGGTGAGGGTTTTAAAATTTCCGAGTCACGTCCCGCCTGAATATTAGATAGAAAACCTGCTACCACTGGCCAGTTTAT
>JAODFY010000020.1:476380-491339 GCA_027580055.1 Paracaudina chilensis | reverse complement strand
CGATGCAATTGCACAAGTTTTGTAACAATGATAGCTTCATATTAACATAACTTTAAAGAACTTAAACCATTTTACTGCAACATTTGAATTCATTGTATGCTAGAATTCAACCCCCTATATAACTAGTTCATTGTTGATTAGGCTAATTAAAATTATTCAGTCGAGACATTTTGATACAGGAATTTTTTTATTCCCTCTCACTTGGCCGTGGTATTGGGCTTTTATGACCAAATATCCTCACATCAACCACTACACTAAAGGAATGACACTTAATATGGAGATACAGCAGCATTGCTGCTCTTGTTTTAATTCGTAAAAAAACATCCTTACATTCTTTGCCATCTTCATCCTCAACTGACCTGCAGGACGTCATAATTTACACAAATGTGAAGAAATAATATGGTATTGCCTTGCCTCAATTACTCCCCCCTCCCCTAAAAAACAAATACCAAAATAGAAATTGGTTCACCTGTCACATTCTCACTGATTGTTATCCATTGCCCTAGCTATAAGTTAGAAACTAAGCTAACAAAGACTCCTCTCATTTGTGGTTAATGATAAATGAAAATTTGTGGATTTTGTGTGCAACTCAATCCCAAATTCACCCTTAAAATTCTTCCTTTTCATTCTTGAAAAACTAATGAATTCACTGAAAATGACTGATTTCCTCCCATTTTAAATGACTGTCATGTCATAAATAAAATTCTGCAATCTTGAAAACTGTCTTTTATTATGCAGAATGGTAGAAGTTCATAACAAGCCGAAAATGACAAAATAAAAAAAAAACATTAATGTGATTTTGAATAAACACTGGTCTTGAATCGTATCATATTTTTTGCTTTCACGGCTTTGCATTAGTACTCATTCAGCAGCTCCTTCCTTGGTTTCAATATTTGAGCCTTGAAAGAATTGATGACATTTTCATGGAGAGCGCACCCAAGCTACAAGCTGCTGTCCAGCTTATGTCTATTTGCGGAGCAATCTAAGGGATTGAATTTATGTCAATGCTTGCTATTTTAGGTTTATGTAGTTTATTAGTTGAGATGTGACATACCATGGAAAATGAAACAGACAGATGTGATAATAATTCTCATTACCCACCCCTTCTCGCTGCAGCAGGATGTATCCATGCTTGAATGATTTATTTAAGAACCTTGTAATTAATTACTTAGCGAGGATGGTTTCTTACTTAAAAACTCTTTTTCTTTATATCTTTCAGCCTGCTGCTTTGAAGAGTGAAGATGACATTTGACCTCAGAGTATGGCAGCAACAAATCAAGAACCACACACTGTGGAGGGGATTGATTATATCGCTAATGGCAAGTTGACGGAGGACAAAATCCATGACATGAAAGTTCATAAAAAAGAAACTGTTATATTGAATCATGTGATAGCTGTCACCAAGAACTTAGGCAACGATGATAACAAAGTCAAAGTGAATGGAAATTCATTGAACTTTAGTCCTGCAGCTTTTGATAAGGACAATATTGACCAAAAGAATGGGACACACCCTGTAATAGATTCGAATGAACAAACCGAGAGCAATGGACAGGTAGTAAAATGCTCTCACTGTGTCAAATCATTTGACAAACTGCAAATGTACATGGAGCATAAGTGTCCAGGCAAAGAGAAAGCAATGACACCAGATCAGGTGGAGGAGGAGTTTGAAGGGAGTGATATGGAGAGTTTCCAAGGGGAGATTCTTTATCAGGAGGATGGGTCTGCCTACCTGGTAGACAACTCAAATCTTCCTAACAATGCAGACACTACATTAAAACTGTACCAAAATGCACTAGGTGTTACCCCTACCTCCAGTGCATCATCTATGAACCGTCTTGTCAGTGCACTCCATATACCTACCTACATGACCATGAGAAACCTGTCTCAGCTGAATATATCTTTGCAAGGACCATATGGCACCCCAATGGTGCACAGTTTCCGTGTGTATGACGTCCGTAACAAGAAAGGGGAGAACTGTGCTGCTGACTGGCACTCAGAAGGGGAGAAACAAAATGATGAAACTCAAGGAGTTTGTACTGAATTCTCTGGTAAACCTATCTTGATGTGTTTCCTGTGCAAGCTCTCCTTTGGCTTTGCCAAGTCTTTTTTGGCACATGCAACTCAAGAGCATCAAATCGAACTCCACCAAGACGAGAAGAAAATCATGGCAACTAAGGCTCAATCTGCCATCATCCAAGGGCTGGAAAAGGAGCCATTATTATCATTCCTGGAACTTATAACAACCAAAGCACAGAAAGCAGACCCTTTTAACCAGCAAGCTTCTGAAGGTGGCTACATGCCACAGTTTTTGACATCAAATGCCACCACTAGTGCAAGTTATGTGTACCCAATGTCAGTGGCCATCAGTACTACTAGTTTAAACCCCAGTGTTATCACTTCAACCAAATCTACCTCAAATGCTGCACAAAGTGTCCTACTGTCACCCTCGATGGAAATGACCAGGACAGGTGAAGAGGAGAGCAAGGTTGCTGCAACTCAGCCTCAAGATGTGAAAGAGAGATATTCACAATACATGAACCCTACATCAAAGCAAAATACCTCTGTTACAGAACCAGACTCCCCACCAAGTAGCCATGAGGAGAATGGTATCAGAGAAACATGTGATGGAAAAGAGGAAGTGGGAACAAAGGCAGAAGAGAGGATGGCAGAACACCATCTGTCAGGTAGAAATGATAAGGAAAACAAGGTAATATCTGATGACACGGATATGAAGGACTGTACTCCAAGATTCAATGGTGAAGCACCATCCCCAGAGCCTCTCCCCTCAGACCAAACTGAAGATGAAGTGTGTGAGGCTGGGATGTCAGAACATGCAAGCTGCTCAGGGGATAAAAACTGCAATGTAGAGTGCCCAAAATGTGATGCTGTTCTTAGTTCTTCCAGATCTCTTGGAGGACACATGACAATGATGCACTCCAGAAATTCATGTAAAACCCTGAAGTGTCCCAAATGCAACTGGCATTACAAATACCAGCAGACACTTGAAGCTCATATGAAGGAAAAACACCCAGAAGACGAGACCAAATGCACCTATTGTGAGAACCAAGAGGCTCACCCACGGTTATCTAGAGGGGAATCTTACACCTGTGGCTACAAACCATATCGTTGTGGTATATGCAACTATTCTACCACCACCAAGGGTAACTTGAGTATCCATATGCAGTCTGATAAGCACTTAAATAATGTCCAAGAGCTGCAGACTGGTGGGGAACACAAGTATCTTCAGGCTAAGTTAGGTGATTTGGCTGCAATTACCAAACCCAAACAGAAGCAGACATGGAGATGTGAAGCCTGTGACTATGAAACCAGTGTTGCCCGTAATTTGAACATACATATGACTAGCCAGAAGCATATTCAGAATATGATGACAATTCACCAAAATGTTTCCCAGATGCAGAGAGAACTACAGGCCAATCTTGCCAACATATCTCCAGATGAATCCTTGTATGTTGCGATGACGCAGAACATGATTCCAATGATGGCCCCAGGAATGAGTGAACAGACAACCAGTGCTGTGGACATTCAACAACTTATGGCCAACTATCAGTACGATCCAATCACCTATGGGGCCATGATGAACCAACTTGCCATGAGTGGTATCAATCCTTTGGAGATAGCAGAGGAAGCTAATATCAATGTTCCTGACGACCCTACAAAAGATGAACCATTGAGTCTGTTTCACTGTGCTGTGTGTAACCGATTCAGCACAGACAGCTTTGAAGCCTTGTTCCATCATGTCCAGAAGGATAGAAGTGAGCCAAACACCCACCTATGGAAGATGGTCATTGGTGACACTCAACAGTGTACCCTATGCAACTACTCAACCCAGGTCAAAGCTAATTTCCAGCTCCATCTAAAAACTGACAAACACAACCAAAAGCTGAATTTATTCAACCACATTCGTGAAGGAGGGAAACAGAATGAATGGAGACTGAAGTATATGAATGTTGGTAACCCAGTACAAGTAAGATGCAACGCATGTGATTTTTACACACATAGTGTTGACAAATTATGTTCCCATTGTCATCCAAATAATTTCCGCCATGAGACAAATATGAAGCTATTCCGTCACCTGCAGAAGATTAACATTACATATAATGTGGTCTCTAAGAGTTACCGCTGTGCTCTTTGCAACTTTGTCACCAAGAACAAGTTGAGCTTAGTACAACATGTCCAATCTCAGCATCATGTTGAGAATGAAGTTCAGACTGCCCCTCAGAAGCAGTCAGACTCTAGACCTAGCTCACAACCATCTTCATCTACAGAATCTACAACCACAGAGGCTGCACTTGATTTGTCTAAGAAAGAACCACCAGCTGCAAATAAAATGGATGTAGAGGCTCTAGAGACACCAGTGGAAAACATTGCCTCCCCAAGCAGTGGTAGTGAAGGAACTGCTCGTCTGATGCAAATGTTCGCACAGTTTGGTATCCCTGCTCCAGAGAAGCCTGGCAGCCCACAAATCTTCACATGTCCCTACTGTAAATTTAGCAGTGTAGACCACCAGCATATGGCTGAACATGTAGTGAGCCAACACTCTCTTAAGCCTCAGCCTACCCTGCGATGCCCTCTGTGCCAAGAGGCTTGCACTAATCGAATCAATCTTGAAGTACACCTGCTGGATACACACAATGTGACAAAAGACTGCATTTCCAGTCTCCTGAAAAATGTTGAAACTCCTGACTGGAATTCCCAGCCGTCCACTTCCAATCAACCCTCAACTCTGCCAGAGAAGAAGGTGAAGGAAGAAGCCACAGAAAAACCAGCTACTCCAGAACCTAAAGCAGCCATTCCAGATGAAAAAGAACCTGATTGTATTGATCTTGCAAAGGGTGGGGCAGGTGGGCCCTTTCCAGATCCTGATACAGCAGATCTTTACAGATGTCAAAACTGCCATAAAAAATTTACTTGCATAGATTTGTTGTACTTGCATCAGGAGAAAGTGTGTCCATTGACAGAGCAAGACACTCCCCGTGGTCCAAGTTTCTTGTGTTGGAAAAGAGGCTGTAATCAGTACTTCAAGTCATCCACTGGCTTGAGGACACACTTTAAGGAAATTCATAGCAAGCCGAAGTTACCAACATACAACATAAATGCTTATAAATTTAAGTGCAGCCAGTGTACCTTGGCGTTCAAGACAAGAGATAAGTTAATGGAGCATGATCGTACTCACCCAATGATCAAATGCATTGCCTGTCAGAAGTCATTCCCTTCACCATCAGTCTTACGTACACATATTGACACTGTTCATAGAGATCTTAGTAAAACTGACTTGCTGCAATACTATAACACTATTCCGAGGATAAGAGAAGCTCTTGGTGCACCATTAGAAGAAGCTGCTCCATCTCCACCTTTGACGCTGAAAATGGTAGAGGTCAAGCCTCTTGAGAGCAAACCAACAGAGGATGGTGGGCCACTAAGGGAAACTGTCAAAGCACTTGCCAAAGAAGAAATTGCTGATGACACTGGAGAGCCTGTTGTACCTGATGAAGATAGCTATTATGACCCATCCAAGAAATATAAATGTCATCGGTGTATCATTGGTTTTGCTCGTCAGAGTGAGCGAGCAAAGCATGAAAGGACATTGCAACATAAGAACGAACAAAATTATATGATGGATCGCTACTTTGATCCAAAGCGCCCCTTCAAGTGTGATTTATGTAGGGAGTCCTTCACTCAGAAGAGTATCCTACTCAGCCACCTCAACTCTGTTTCTCACTTGCACAAGTTGAAACAAAGTTTGAATGAGCCCGGAGATCCTGATGCCGAGTACCTTCCAGGAGAAACAAAACCTTATAGATGCAAGCTCTGTAAGGTTTCCTACAGCACCCATACTACCCTGGATACCCACTTCAGATCTGTTCTTCATCAGAGTAGGGCAAATAAAAGAGAAACTCAGGGTGGAACTAGTATCTCTCAGAATACCAATGAAAGCCAGAGGCAAAATGACACACCGCCAGATGTTAAAGATACCTCTGGTGAGAACACGAGGACAACCACACCTATAAATGACTCACAACAGAAACAACTACAAGCCCAGCTTCAGCAGCATGCACAGATGCAGGCACAACAAGCACACTTTCAACAGTTGCAACTGCAACAGCTTGCCCAGATGCAGTCCTATCAGCAGGCGTACTTACAACAACAGATTGCAGCTCATTTGACAGGCAACCCATCTCAGGGCATGGATCCTAATGCAATGATTTCACCCGAGATGGCTATGATGGCAATGGCAGCTGGGTTCTCTCCAAGCTATTATCATCCAATGGCAGTTTCTGTGCCGACATGTTCTGTTTGTGCTGCCCAGTTCCAAACCCAGGAGGCACTTACTCAGCATCACCAACAAGCTCATGGGATAAAACACTCCCCATCGGAAACAAATATTAGTGCTTCACAACAAGAACCCCCTCCAGTGAGTACTGCACCAGTGACAGCACCTTCAGCTGATGGAGTACCTGTTAAACGTAAGCGCTCCTCTGCCGTACAACGAAAACTCCTTGCAAGTTATGGGTTTGACCTTGTCCAGCAGTTCAATGAATTTGCACAAGGTCTACCTCAGAGTATAGCTGCAGAAGACAAGTATCGATGCAAGGATTGTCAAAAAGAGTTTTCAAGTATATGGGTCTTTAAAGCTCATGTCGAAGAAGTACACAAGCAGATATTGGACATAAACAAAATTGAACAATATGCCCAAGTGTTTTGCGATGAAATAATGGATGAGGCTAATGATGAAGGAGATTCAGATGGAAAAGTGGTCATCAAGAAAGAAAAATCTGATGGAGACAATTCCAGGCCATCCTCTGTTGACCTTCGAAGGAAGTCTCCTGTCCTAGAGGAAAACAAGAGCACCCCACCGCCAAAACAGATTACTCCTAAAGAAGAGACTGTAAAGGCAATGGAGAAGCTGCAAGAGCAGGCAAATAATCCAATGATGCCACCTCCATCACAACCTCAGCCCCATCAGATGATGTTGTCGAATGCATATCAGCAGCTGGCCATGATGCAAGCTATGCAGCCTTTTCCGGTCATGCAACCAGCAATGCACCCACTGCAATCAACTTCTGCTGCCATGCCACCATCTCAACAAATATTTGTGGACCCTAATGCTGCAGTGCCCTCTAGACCTGGCATGAAGAGAGGACGTACAAGAATATCAGAGGATCAACTCAAAGTGCTAAAAGCATATTTTAATATAAGCAATTCACCTGCTGATGACCAAATCATGGAGATGTCGATGAAGACCGGACTTCCCAACAAGGTCATCAAACATTGGTTTAGGAATACCCTCTTCAAGGAACGTCAGAGAAACAAAGATTCCCCTTATAATTTCAACAATCCTCCCACAACTACCTTAACAGATGTGGTTGATAAGTGCAAGAGAGAAAAAGATGATTCCAAGGATAATACAGAGAATGCTGCCAAAAAGGCAAAAATTGTGGTAAGTGAACCCAAGCAGCAACAGTTAGAAAAGGAGAAGCCTTTTCAGAGGCCAGAACCAGATAAAATAAAAGAGGCTCTTAGAGCAATCCAGATGCCAGATGTTAACATTAAAGAAGATGATAAAAAGAAAGAAGGGCTTGCTAATTTAGTCATGCCAAAGGTAGATAGTAACAAAGAACAGCAAAATAATGCATTGATATCTCCTCATGCCAAATTAGAAAAGCCAAGTATGCTCGTTGCATCCTACATTTCTAATGTTGACTCAAGGCCGCTGACCGATGTGATGCACAGTGTTGCAAAGATTGAAGTTGAGAGAAATAATATGGCTGATAAATTTGAAGCTAAGAAATGTGATAGTACCCTTCAGATTCCTGTTGAGAGGAAAGTTTCTGTGATTGCTGATGCCACTAAAACTAGTGGTGAAGAAATGAATTCTGTAAACCCCAGTCCACCAATACAAGAAGAAGGAAACACAGTTGCATTCAGTCAGGGGGAAAGACTTGACAGCTCAGTTGAAAAAATAGACAGAGAGATGAGTAACAGTAAGCACACTTTTCAAAGAGAGAAAATGGCAAGTGAAAAGAAAGATAAGAACAGAGTGCTTCTTAGAGATCTCCAGAATAGTGAGATAGAGGAAAACAAACAGGATGGCCAAGTTGTCAAACCTCCTGTGTCAATATCATCCACACCAACATCAAGTATATCAGATATGGCTTCACCCTTGTCTTCCCCTGTCTCTCCTTCCACTGTTTACATGTCAGCTGTTTCCCCACCAGCAACTACATCTAGTGGTTCTAGCAATGGCTCCAACTCATCGTTATCGAGGCGGTCTGGTCGAACTAGATTCACAGACTACCAAATCAAAGTCTTGCAAGAATTCTTTGAATCCAATGCTTACCCCAGAGATGAAGATGTGGAACATTTGTCTCGATTGTTGAATCTAAATGGAAGGGTCATTGTAGTTTGGTTCCAGAATGCCCGACAGAAAGCAAGAAAAATCTTTGAGAATCAACCAGCTCCTGATTTGTCTGTGGACCCGGGTGATGAGTTCAGAAACAGGGATTCCTGTCTCAGCTATCAGTGCAACCGATGCGGCTTTATATTCCAAAGATTCCATGACCTGATAAAACACCAAAAACATCTCTGCACAGGGACAGCAGCAAAGGCAGGCTCTTCACAGCCATTGATAGCTTCAAGTAAGCCAGAGCCAGAGAAGAAAATGGCAGAAAAACCAAAAGAAAAGGAGGATGTCACTATCAAGAAAGAGCCAAAGACTTATCGCTGTGAGAAATGTAACATCACCTTTGGTTCTTCAGAGGAATGGCAGGAACATCAGCAGATGCACCTAATGAACTTAGGTCTGTTTGGTAACTATTTCCCTGGACAACAGGTACCTTACATGTACATGCCATATGAAGATGTCAATGGTCTAACCCCTGAAAAATACATGAGCATCATGAACAGTTCCTCTTCTGGAAATTTGGAAGAACAATCACCATCGAAAAGAAAATATTCTGAGACTAGTGATAGCTCAGACCGAGGGAATGAGTCGGATCAGCACAGAGATAAGAGGTTAAGAACGACCATAACACCGGCACAGTTAGATATTCTATATTCAAAATATCAAGAAGATAGTAATCCAACAAGAAGAATGCTGGACATGATTGCCCATGAAGTTGGACTGAAGAAAAGGGTTGTACAAGTATGGTTCCAGAATACCAGAGCAAGAGAACGCAAGGGTCAGTTTCGTATATCAGCCCTGCAGCAAGCTCGAAAATGCCCATTCTGTGAAGAAATGTTCAAATCAAAGAATGCGATGGAGACCCATGCAAGGATGAGGCACTTTGATCAATACTCCAGCAAGGAGCAGCTTGAGGAACTGATCTCTCAGTCCGAGCCTGGTCTTCTCTCGCCTCACTCAGAAAGGGCAGCATCTACACACAGTGAGGAAGGGTCTGATAGTTATGGAACAAAGAGCAAGTCAAGAGACCATTTCTTGGTGATTTCCGACGATGGTGATCATTTTGAATATAGCCGTCCTCACCATAATGATACCCATGAGTCATCACGAAAGGAAGATGTATTTAATAATGGAGAAGAGGGAGACAAATATGGTGGTGAGGGTTCAGATGAACTGGATGTCTTTACCTCAGAGATATCATTTGATGAGAATGCCAGTGAGGGTACTTCACAAGAAACTGACATCATGTCCCCAACTAGCAGCATGGTTTACGAGGATCTGGCTCATTCTGACAGAGCTCCATCAGAGACTGGGTCTTTGGACCGTAGTGAGGACTCCATAAGTAACTGTGATGATGGTGAAGCACGACAGAGGCTCAGAGATGTTGGGAAACGATACAGGACTCACATGACACAATACCAATTAAAAGTCCTCAAACACTGCTTTGCTGATTACCGTACACCAATTATGCAAGAATGTGAATTGCTAGGGCAAGAAGTTGGTCTACCAAGACGTGTTGTCCAAGTTTGGTTCCAGAACTCACGTGCTAAGGAGAAGAAAGTCAAATCAAATGTTACAAAGCAGTTTGGGCTTATTGGCACAGCAAGTGATGGAAGACCAGAAATGTGCACCCTCTGTGGAGTTAAATATGCTGGTATGATGTCTGTCAGGGATCATATTTTTACAGAACAGCACATACGAAATGTTAAGAAGAAGGTAAGAATGGAAATGGAAAAGACAGATGCTGTAGATGAGCCATCAAGTGGGATGAAGACAGAAATGCCATCCTCTGCAGAGCAGCTGAACAAATTACCATCATCAGATCCTCATCCTTTGGCTGCATCATCTTCAGTTGGAGCCTCTGGGATGATGACTAACCCTGAAGATGTTGCAGCAGCTCAGATGCAAGCCATTCAAGCTATGCAAGCACAAATGATGCCACCATTCCCACCACAAGTTCCATATCCTGGAACAGAGGAGAAGAAAGAGGAACGAAGCAGTGGCAAACACAGTGGTGAGAGCAGCAAGTCTAAAGAGGAGAGAAAGACAGAGAAATCTAAGAGTTCCCAAGAATCCAAACAGACGGCAGGTTATGGGATGATGCCCAACGTTTCAGCGGGGGATGCAGCCCTCATGTCTTACTTCTATGGTGGACTCTCTCCTTACTATGCCCAGATGCCCATGATGTACCCTGTATATCCAATGGGTGCAGAGATGTACTATGCCCAAGACCCTGCAATGCAAGCAGCAGCTGCGTTCTCACCGCACCTACTGCAGGCATACGCTGGTAATCCTCTAGCTATGCAGCAGTTCCAGCAGCATATGCAGCAACAGATGCAAGGGATGTCCTCTAAGGGTGGTAAGGAGCACCATAAAGCTGGGAGCAGCTCTGGGAGTGAAAGAAAAAACAGCATGAACAACCTCAAAGAGATGGAGCTGATACTCAAGCCTAACTCATCGACCAATCGATACCTCTGTAAGCGTTGCGAGAAGGTCTACACGGATTTGGAATCGGTCACCTCCCACCAAGTGACCTCTTGCTTCCTGGGGCAGGTGGTCAACATTGAAGAGACAGTGGAGAAGCTCCCATCCAATCGTTTCCTATGCCAGGTCTGTCCAAAAGAGACGCTGATCACTGATGAGGATGTCCTGAAGCACTTGCATTCCTTTTCCCACCAACAGAGGGCGTTCCTCAGCCAGTACGAGTTACTTTCCAAACCAGACACGACAAAGGAGAAATAATCGGGTTCATTGACAGCTCAGGTTGTTCAATATTTGATGTAAAGGTAATAATTATGGAAACATATTTTCTACTGCCACCTTTAAGGAACTTATATGCAAATATGAATAAGAAATATAGATGATATCCTTCCCATCAGGAAGAATAAGGCAAAGCTATAGAAATAAAGTAATTTAAGCACATAATACAAAGATATTACCTTTCACTTCTGCAACATATCAACTGTAATCTGCCTATTGTATTCATGATATCACTTCTAGTATGGGAGAATGTAAGACAGTTCTTCTGTCCTAATATACTATCAATCCTATTTAACAGATCTTTTCAATAAACAGAACAATATTAATATGAAATACTGCCTTTATGTGAATGTGCCAAATAAGTTTAAAAAGTCAGTTTTCCCCCTTGTCATGGGAAGAAAATTTTGAGAACATAGCTGACATATCAAATGAATACTCATGTAAATCCATAACTTAAACAATACACAATGGTATTGTCAGTTATTTTGACAATGCACTTTTGTACTCCCATTTTCTATTGAACAAATGCCGCGCTACAAATGTGGATAGCCAAGATGCAAAAGAGAACATTAAACACTGGTTAATGCAAATGCTTGATTTTACAGGGTAGCACAAATGGAACTGTCTTCACTGCCCGAATTTGCAATATGTCCATGTTCTCAGAGACAGGTAGATTTAAAGTGGTAAATGTTTGTCTGAGAAATCCTCTGAGTATTATTTATGACTGAATGTGTGTTTAAATATGTTTGGTATTTGGCAGATATGTGAGGCTTCTGTGAGCAAAACAGTCACAACTGGAATATAAATTAAAATAAAAATATGGTTAAAAAAAATTAAGTGTTTTTCCCTATTCAGTAAATCATTGTCCTTTATTTGCAGTGAATTTATGCTAATGAGAAAGTCTTACTTTATAAATTTATTAGAGAAAATGAAAGCCGACTGTCTCATTTCCCAGTGACATCTTCCATGTTGACTGTCTTGAATCCCAGGATATTTAATCAATTTTGAAATGAAATATAAAAAAAAAGGTCAAACAATAATTGATCTGAGTGTTGGAAATAATTAGTGCCAACGTTATATTACCTAACCGAGGAGGATCAGTTAGTAGTTGTGTCCTGGTGACTTTCTGACAATCAATGTAATCAAGTGCTAGCTTATATGAATTTTACATTTCTTAGTACCTCTCTGCCTCTCTCCATTAAAGCAAGTCATGACTTAATGACATATTTCAGTGAATTTACTGACAACAAACCTCATTGGAGTTGAAGGCCTTAGATGCCTTGTAAGATTATTTTAGGTTGTGCTACTAAATCTCTTTGCTAGAAGCTGATATATATATTTTTTTTTTCCTCTTAAAAATATTACCCTCTCTGATATTGTGCCCTTGTCCGATTTTACAACATGGTTATATTTTTGTCATGTTCGGCAGTACAGCTGCTAACTTGGAGTTAGCTCCGTGAATGTCTTGGCTTTCATTGTAACTGTACTACTGTGTGATCTAACGCCTTAATGTGTTTCATCTGAAATAAAAGTGGTTAACATGTAATGATGTGATGATTCCAGTCCCACCTCTGCTTCTTTCCTCCAAGTCTATTTCAATTTCTGAAGTTACCTCCATTTTTAAAAGCAAAAAAATAATAATAATAATAGCATATGGAATCTAAATGGTACAAGACATTTAATCTAATCATGTTTTTTTTTTAAAGTAACATATTTTGCAGCATTGGTCAAGTTTGTGTCAAACTTAAAAAAAGCGTTATAATATTTAAGTGCTTTCTTGATTGTTACATGTATTAAACCATGTGAGTGTCGAAGGATTCATCCGACTTGGAACCCTCAATTCATCCATGGATTTTTTTTTTTTTTTTGTGAGGACATTTTCATACAAGTGTGTTATAAATTTGTTGATTGAGCATTGGATAGGAGAGTGCAGTTAAAGAGATTGCTAAAATATACCTCGAATCATGTACGAATAACCAACTAGAATGACCTCAATTTAGAGCCAAAGGCGCCTCTTCCTCTTTTATAGTTTTTGCAAGACATTCTGAAGAAATAGTGTATTGTTGATATTTGCTATTCTTGTTATACTGTACAGTGGTAAGACTTAAATACCCTTAAATGAAAAAAAAGGTTTCTTAAGTTTATTTTGGTTCATCTGTAAAGTTTGTGGATATATGCGGACGTTTGCAAGTTATCTCAATTTTTTTTTTATATAAGGAGATGGTATAGCACACATTGTATGGTGTAAAGTTGTAGTCGTAAGTTGTACTCGTTCCCCATGGACTGGTGTCATATATATATATATACTCTCGACTGGTGTCATAAGTGGTATATCCAAGACTATTGATTGGTGTCATAAGTGGGAATTATTGTGTTGAAATATTCATACAGTACATAACTCTTGGAGCAGATTAATGGTGATTGTGTGCAAAAGCTGTATGTCAGACTACCATTGCCAATTAAAGTATTCTAGGATAATAATGCAGCTTTTTTCAGCATCATGATGGATTTTTTTTTTTTTCTTATTTTGGTGCTAGATAATACCATGAATGTGATTGTACTCACTGTGAGAAGTTAATCAGTCTTGTTTTGCAGGGACCATTTAAAAAAATTCTTTGTTTTTGTTTAATTATATGACACATTGGAACCAAATGTTTTTTTTTTGCTTTTTATGACAAATTTAATTTTTATAAACAACTGGGACAACCCTTGAAATATTAGAAAAAAATCTCTCTTTTTTATTTTTACATCGAAACTCTGGCACCACAATGTGTCGGACGCATGTGTGTGTGTGTGTATCGTTTATCATTGTCTGTACAAAGATTAAAAAAAAAAAAAAACAAGCTCATGGAGTCGATTAGTAACTGCATAGTACTTCTAGTAAGATTTTTTTTTGTATACTTCACAAAAGGCATGTGATGCCGTAGATGTAATAAATGCAGCAAATAACCTCATTCTATATTAAGCATTTGTAAAAAATTGACTTATTTGCATAATTTCATTGTAGAATTTTTAGTCCAATCCAATTTCTTCATGATTTACTTTTTTTTCCTCTCTCTTTTTTTTTGTCTTTTGTAATTTGTAAAAAAATCTTGTGTATAGTATAACATTGTACCTCATTTTATAGTACCTATTGGACATATTCTATCTAGATAAACAGCTGTTTTACCCTGCACTTTGTACAGTCCGGTATCTCTCTGCATCGATTTGCATTCATTTGTTTTTCCCATTTCTCTTTTGCTTTCCTTTTTTATTGGCCTAAAATACTGCCTCCGTCTCCCTGCCGTGTTCGACCTGCGCACTTTGGTAGTACTCTCTAATCGCAAGGGCTACACATTTGCTGGCGCTAACAAAAACATATTTTTATGTAAACAAAAACATATTTTTGCGTGAGCATTGCCATAATTTATAGTAATTGTGTATCATTGCCATAATTAGTCATTACAATCATTGCCATAATTAGTCATTACAATCATTATCATCAATAGTAATAAGGTCATAGCATTTTTTTTAAAGAATTCCTCTGAACTTAAAGCATTTCTTGCTAGTGCCATTGTATAGCATCTGTGTGCGGTCAGCTGCCCCCCCCCCCCTCCCCCACCCTTCCTGGTATGGTATTTTTTCTGCACTTGTCACTGTTAAGCCAGGGGCTGGTGACTGCCCTTAAAAGGGTCCACCCTTGATGACATAGTCACTCTCTGGAGGGATGGTCATTGGGGGAAAGTGGTGTCCTAGATGTTCTGCTTATAAGAAAAGAGCACCCCCTCCCACCCTCCC
>JAODFY010000020.1:399676-410157 GCA_027580055.1 Paracaudina chilensis | reverse complement strand
TGCGCTCCACTTTGCGCATGCTCCTGGGAGTGACGTCAGCTCACGCTCCACTGAGCATCACTTCACGCGGCCGCGATTTCCGGTAGCTACTCGCAGTTTCGAGGCACGCGTGAACCAGTACGGAGGTGCGGTTAAAGGGTTAATAATGTGGGTTATAGCTAATTGTGTTATGTTTCATCTGTGTTTGAGAGGATATCATATTTCTTTATATTACCATACAAGGAAATACTGAAAAATTGGAAACAAATATTCATTATATTTTGCTATTGAGCTATTTTAATTATTATTATTATTATTATTATTAAAAAAGGAAAGTATTTAATAATTGTTAATAAATACCATTTTGTTATGGGATAGTTTGGGTGATACATGTATATACAAAAAAGAAAATATCTTGAATGTCTTTTTATGATGTTGGATATGGCCGGTAATCATTGTGTGTAGTGGGCAGGTGCATGTTGCACATCCCACCCAGTATTTTGGTTTGCCTCCCTGATGAGCAGGTAAATGATGTTTTATATATTTGTCCATGCATCATGAAATGTCATTTGGAATTATGCAAGCGACAAAACTTTTGCAGAAATTCACTAATTAATAGTTAATGAATGTGCAGGCAAGATAAATAAGTTGGACAATATTAACTACGTGACTTCATCACGTTTAGATGACTGCTATAGATTTAACCTTATAAATATTATGGTTAATCTGTTTATGCACAACTGAAAGGTATATATAGAGACATAAACGAGAGTCACTGCAGCAATGCAGCAAGGACTATGTGAAAAAGAACAGCAGCAAGAATTTAGGATTTATGACAGAGACCAAAAAAAAAATGAAGCAAGGACTAACAAATTGTTACAATTTTAGGGAAATAATTCTGATAGCAACTTCAAAAGGGCAACAAATGAAATTTAAATTTTTAAATACAAAGAAATCACCAGAGTCATGGTTCCAAACAATTTCAAATCGCTATACTGGAGTCTCGGAAAATAGTTGTGAGTCTGGACTAGAGTCGACTTGCTGCCCTGACAGCAGGCTCCTATGTCCATCCCATCGATGTAATACTGGTTCGGCCACTGTTCATTACTAACATGGATTGATGAATGAATCATAAAAACAATCAGCCATGCCCTTAAGTATATTAACATTAATGAGCTAGAACAGATTGCTTAAATATAATCTGATCCAAATAGATGACAAGGTCACACATTTTCAATTTCAGATGATTTTTTCAAGCCTCAGTTTCAATGCATAAACCTGGGTGATGAATGCTTGGGGAAGTTAATTGGGCAGCAAATCCCAACATATGCACTCCCTGGAGCTGGTCAGACAATTTTGTGAAACTGAACATAATTTCTACAACAAAATATCTATGCAACCGCCCCCCCCCCCCCCCAAAAAAAAAAAACATCAACTATATCCATCTTGATTTCTTTTGTTACAGTTTGGGAAGCTGGATACCAAGCTTCCCCTAATCCAATCTTTATTTGATGTGACGCTGGCTCTGATGTTCATTGCCACCGTTTGATTAATGACACAAATGAGCTAGAACAGATTGTTCTAAATTAATTTCATCCAACAGATGGGTTTAGTCACACATTTTCAACTTTGGATGATTTACCAAGCTTCGCTTTCAAATCCAATGCATATGAATTCAGGGTCTCATTGTTAGACATAATAAAAAAAATAATCGAAAAATTGAATAAAAAATTGAATAAAAAAAATAATCGAAAAAATAATCGAAAAATCGAAAAAATAATAATGACATCTGCAGGTTGAGCTATAATGAAAACAATATAGAGAAATTTACTTTACCACTTAAATTTATAAGAATATATATCTCCTGCACTTTATCTTTGTTAGAGAACAGACTGATGATGGTAACAGGCAATAGTAAACTGATAAGTCATATAAAGATGCCTAAATGTACAATTTGAGATGATCTACCACACCCCTGATCTGTTACAACCCCAATGCATATGAATTTTTGGTCTAATTGTTAGACATAGTTCACATTTAATACTGCATGGAAAAGTAATAATGACCTCTGTTGAGCTATACAGTATATGAAAGCAGTGTAGAGAAATCTATACTTTACCACCAACAAAATAAACTAAATTTATAGGAATATATATCTCTCAGTCTTTGAATGAATTTCCTGCACTTTCTCCTTGATAGAGAACAGATTGGTGATGATTAATAACAACCAATAGTAATTGATAAGTCATATAAAGATGGTTAAAATGTTAAATTTGAGATGATTTACCACACCTCTGTTACAATCCACTGCTTCTGGTTTCTTGGACTTAATATTTTGTCTACATTTAATGCTGTATATGCGAATCTGTTTTTACAAATGAAAAGTGTTGATCTATGTCCAAGTACAACAATGTTGACACAAATTCGCTCGAAACTGTAAAAGATTCGATTCTTCGGGCAAATAAAATTTACCAATGAAAAAAAAAATGACCAGAATTGTTCATTTCTGTCCTTTTTAGTACATTTCTGAAGAAAAACAGATGGTTGTATTTCTGATCATAAATGGCATCCAACAGATGACAACTGGAACAAAGTAAGAAAAATTTCAATTTCGGGCGATCGATTTGATTGTTTAGCTGTTCTTTTTATCACCTTGCACGGGTCAGGCTCAGCCATAATTTAAAAATATTCAGACCACAGGCCATCCAAACAAACCATTTATCTTGTCCAAATTTTTGGCAAACTGGTGACATTTACAGTTCAGATTTTTTTTTTCCCCTTGTCAATCTCCTAATAGCTCATAAATATTCATAAAGAAATGGCTGAGCTCCAAACTTATGTCAATCATCCAAAGTGCTGATAGATGCTTAAACGGTAGCTACACAAAAATAGGATATAACACCAGGCTGAAAAACTGAAACATGCAAATTTTGGAACGATAATACCGTGGCAGCCAGGGAAACCTGATCGATACAGTCATGACTTTTCAAACATATCCTGTCTTAAATATTCCGCCATCTCACTTAATTTGCTGGAAAATATTTCTTGCCCATAATTCTGGTTGGATTACGGTTGTCAGAGAATGAAGCCGAGGGCTGGATTGAACTAGTTCAATGTGATAGATACAATCACTAGAGGATGAGACGGAACGTCCAAATTGAACAGAGATAATTCTCCTTTAGATGGACGGAAACTGATCAGATTCAAACTAGAACAGCCGTCTAGTATTACGGCCTATTTATTTGACATTTTGTACATTAAAGATTGCTTACAAAACTGTAATTTCCAAACTTAAGGTAGGGTTTGATTTTCCCCCCCGATTTTAAACCCTATACTTAGCTCTAGGGTTTCTAAAGTCTGATTGATTAATTTGACGTGAAAATGAGATCTTCCCCAGATAACAATTTGTCCAGATTAAGATAGGGGTTGCAATGTTAAGGTTTAATTTACTGGAAAATGTTAACTTTATACAGGTGACTTAAACAGGTAACATATTTGATGGATCACAATTAAACACTGTATTGGTGGTTCCCACTCAATAAACTAGGTCTACTGTCAACTGAAGCATTAGTCATGCTCTTTACAAGAACTGTCACTTTCGTTAAGACACAATTAATTTCATTGTGGTCCCATTGACAGATATCATTCCTTTTTTTTTTGGTCAGGATAATTATTACTATTTTACATGTAAATTAGAAAGAACATGGTACACGCAACATGGTGGCTTGACAAGGTTTATCTACATCTCCAGAATGGGGGAGGGGCAATCTCCCATTATACCATTTTCAACCTACTGTACCTGCCATTCCCCATCTCCCAAAAATAATTTGTGACACCCATTTAGAATGGGATTGAGCTAGACTTGTTTTCTTTATGATATTATTAATGAAGCACCACTGGCTATAGTTTTGTACACATTTATATCACTTTTGTATCATTCAATAAAGTAATTTTTAAATGAACCTTTATATATCTCATTCAGTCGTTCCTACAAATTGCATGTGTAATAATAGCTATATAATTATGCCTTAAAGGTGGGATTGCAAGTAGCAAAACCTACAAAAAATGTTCAATTGGCTCAGTTGAACACTTTTGAAACTATGAATGAATGCATCGCTGTTGTAGTAACTTCAAATACAAGTATAAACACCTGATGCAATGAGAAAGTTTACTTACATGTTCATTAAATTAGAAAAAGTGAGTTTTCGGTGTCAATGGTGAATTCACTACTAATTGCAACCTCACCTGTAAGGTATATTTAATTGCAGAATTTGATCATAAGACATTTTATTACTTTCAATTAGACAACCATTATAATTTTTAAGGTGACAAGCTCACTTATATCAGTTCCATTGCTTGTATAGTAAAGTAATATTATTAATAGCAATTCAGATTTCATTTCAAACGTATTAGTGGCATGGAGGCTTTTTTTTATTTTTTATAAATTGAGTCTATATTGCTTTGTATTTCTTTATATATATAATTTTTTCCCCTACGGGACGTGCAATTTTGTTAAAATGTTTATATACTATTTGTATTACATGGCGATTTTTTCACCATGAATTACCAAATTATTAAAATAATATTTATTACCAGTGTAGAAATATGGATAATAAAATACAGAAATACAAAAGGATAACGATTCCTTGTGGCTCTGTGATGTCATGTGTGATGTCATGTGTGATGTCATGTGTGATGTCATGTGTGACTTCAAGTAATTTTCATCCGAAAAATGTCAGCCTTCATAAGGCTGAAAGTGCACCATACAAACATTCATAATCTCAAGAATTAAAGAAGATATTTGGATGCTGATTGCTGTGTCTTGTGCATTATTTTGTCTGCTTTCATATAAGCTATGGCTACCTGCATGGTGGGTCTGTGTCTCCTTTAAGTTTTAATGGCTCAAAACACAAAAGGGCACTATTTAGTATATAAAACACGTTTGACAACACCATACATTTTATATTCATGAGATGCAATGGGCTTGTATCATGTTACTAAAGAGGAATTGTATGTTTATATTCCAATCTGACCAACCCCCCAAATATACTTTTAGATTTACATTTAAATAAGCAGATATTCATTGCTTCAGAAAAAAAAACTAGACTTAGTTGTTATATTAGGTTACTAAACAGGCACCCTAATAAGGCCCTACTTGTATATATGGCTCTTCAGAAGTAAACCTCAATGGGCCCCCAAGATAAATTAAAAACTATGTTGGATAATAAGTGCCCCAAACATTTGAATAACTTGCAGGCAGTGTATTCGCCCAAGAGCCAGCTGAAGAATAAGTGTCAATCGTATATTCATATTACTCCTTTATTAGTGTAATGCTAACTTGAAACTGGATATAGAGGGTATTGGCTGTATAATTACAAGAATTTTTTTTTGTTGAGATTCTGATTCCCTATCAGTTTATTTTGATCTAAAAAATTGCCCGAAATTCTTCAAAATTTGCTATTTGGAATGACGTAAAAGCTTGATTTTCTTCATTGACTTGTTTCCAACATGATCATGTACTATTTTGTACAGATTTATGTGTATAATTTGTGGCAGAACCAACATGTATTACGTTAGAGATGCATGGAAAAGTAATTAATAAATAAACTTGATCCTCCCTCTGTTCATATTGGAGTGAGCTAGGGCACAAAAGCTGCACAGATGAGACTGATTAAGGCTGTGTTCACACTGAAACGAGCAAGGCAGACCAAACAGAGATCCTCCCTCTGTTCACATTGGAGTGAGCTAGGGCACAACAACTGCACAGATGAGACTGATCAAGTCTGGGTACATTACAAGCTAAAATGGGCTGGCAGCTGCAACATCTTTGAGCTCTTTGGTCACAGACACCCCAGGCAATTGCCCGTGCCCATCTCAACGTCTTATGAGCAAAAAATCTGTTTTAGGTGGGCTACGATTTGTCCCATCTTGATCTTCCAATATTGTGCAGTGTTATGCCTGTCTTGATGACTCTATATTGCCTAGGTCAATATATTTACACTTTTTGTCTTCTTTTCATTTCAAATACATAATAAATTGAAGGGTCTCTGCACCAGGTGAGAATAAGTACTGTTTAAAAGCCAAACATGTCAGTGTTAAGTGATTACATTTTATAGTTTTCAAAACAGCTCACAGTATTAAGCCTAAGCTCTACAAAGTAGACTTTGTCCAAGAAAATTATAATAGCCCACACCTAAATTTTTAGATGGGTATTAAACAGCCCACCCTGGAGTTTTACCAAATGATCTAGAAATGCAATCACTGCCCCTCTCCTAAAATACTCCTGACCAGGCCTGTTATTAAACAACTGTTCTGTAAATACTTTGTCCAATCTAGCAGTGGGCCAAAAATGGCAAATTTACCAATTTTTCACCCACTTTTAGATTATTAAGTATTTCCAGTATGTGCTAAATGTTTTATATTCATTTAAATGCATCCTTCCAAAGTAACCTTTGCACCAAGCATCTAGCATGTAAACTTAAAAAAAAGAAAGAAAACCAAAACAATATTATCTCGAAGACACTTTCAATGACACAATTAGATGCATTGGACAGGTTTGATGCATTATACACTTACAATATTGATCAACATTTTCCTAGCTTCTGCTCCCAATTTCATTAAAAACTGAATAAAATTCACGACACATCCGTTAGAAATTTGCCCCAGTGTTTGTTCAGGAAAGGACAGCACCACTTTGGTGAGGTGCCAAGACTGAAAATCAACCAGTGCAGGAGAAAAACATATTTTTTCCTTAACGGGACATGATTTATCACCCGCCTAGACATGTCGCCGGTTGCATTATAGATCTCTGACAAATTTTTTACATCCTTAAAAAAAAAATTGTTGTAATGATTGAGAGAAGAATAAGCTTGGGATAATGGCTATGTTAAATTAAGACCAACTTAATGCAAAACTTGCTTTAGATAACCCTTTCATGGCGAGGAATTTTAATTGATTGCTTGAAAGAACGGGCATCCGTCATAGGATTATTTGACAGTGAGTACGTCGTGATTCATACTGATGATATTAAGGCATGTATCCTCTACAAATAAATAGGCCCATTTGCCAGCAATCAAAATCTCATTACGTGGCATAACTGGACAGCAAAATTTCCATCAGTCATACTCAATGGGCCATATATCATTTTAAAAGCCATAATTAAGCAACTAAGAAAAACTTGAACTTTAAGAATTATCTTGAGAATAAAGGGTTTAAATTAAAGGGAGTAGTACCCATAAATTTGCTCTTAGCAAGGCAAAGTGGTGGAATGACTGCGATGCACTGGCTGGCATAGGAACATCCTCAGAAATGATGTGAGGAAAAGGCAAAGTTCAGGTCCTCATAATTGGACATGGCCGGGTGATAAATAGTCCATAAATATTGAATCGTCAATACAAAATTAACATTTATTTCGTCAAGATGTGAAAAACCAGCCTGTTTTGGTATTTATTATGTTTGAAAATAAGCAGCTAATCTTGTCATTTGTTCAATAGTGCTGTTCGAACATGTTGCTACGGTAATATTGGGAACATATTGTTAGGATGAAGTATACAGACCCCCACAGTATTCAGACACCTTAGTATACTATATCACAAAAAACATTTTTTTTCGGCTGACTATAAATCTAGATAAAACAAGATCGCACATTCAGGTGTACCAGTTATTTTTTTATATCCCATTCAAGTGAAATCAATAAAATTCAGTTTTGGAACTTAGTAAATGCACTAATGAAAAAAATGAAGAATCTGTGATTTTTGCAAGCTCTCAAAACCCATCTGAAGTTTCTATGTGATATAATCCCTTTAACAGAACCCTTATATTATGGTGAGGTTAAAATAAAACCATAATGAAATCTTTAAAGAGGTCATGGCATGACACAAACACATGTGACAGAGAAAATAACACTTCAACTCCCATCTTCTTCCATGGTTGAGATATACACCTGTAAATTGTTTTTTCCTAAAAAATAAAGAAAAGCTAATTGTGCGATAACTATGACATTACTCATGGAATGCACATCACACAAATAATTTTTGACTGCTGTGCACAAAGGTGGGAGCATAGCCTATCGGTAGAGTGTCCAACTGGCATTCTGGAGTCCTGGGATCGAATCTCGAGCTGGCCTCTTGTGATTTCTCAGTTGAAGCTGTGCTGCAGTTGTTGATGGGGGTTTTCTGCTTCAGGTTGTTCTGCACGGCTGTTGTACAGTGGTGGTGGACAAGTAGCTTCCACCTCTCCAGACTTTGAGAAAAGTGGTCAAAGTATGGGGTACACTCACGTTTGTCGGTTGGGGACATTAAATGGCAGCCTCGGGAGCAGGATGGGGTAGCACGCCTGTCTTGTTATCATCTGAGCACTTGGTAGTGAAGACAAGGCTGATAAGCCGGTGTTCATCCACAATCATATCTGGCAGTCTGGGTTATCTATGGTATAGGGTCTTTAATGTTGACATATGTCGTTCCTGATCCTTAATCTACTAAACTAAACAAACATAGCAGATATTGTACTGGTACAGTGTATTGCGAATCATCCCTGGTCTAAAACCAGCAATGCATTTTTCAACAATTGTGTTATTTTTAATGGTTAACTATAGGCCTTTCAATTATAAAAGTAAACAAAGACAATTCAATACTATCAATTTGTTTTGGTGTGTGCCATGTTTCTAAATTTCCTGTTGAAAGTGCAACTAATTTTTTTGATGCACAGGGTAAAAAAATCAAACCAAAAACTACATTTCCTTTTTTAAATTGATGGTGCATGGTACTGTATCAATTAGTGAACTAGTCTTCTCAAACGGCTTTATAGAATAATACTGTAATTTCACAATATTATATATATTCACAAAGATTGTGAATATAAATTTACCTTATTTTTAGGCTATATTTTAGGCTATTATAACTTTCAATTGTGTTTTCTTCATCGATTACTGATGTAAATTCACTTCTTTATTAAATAAATGTTAAGAACTGTGTTAATAAAGCACTGACCTATGTGCATGGTTTGGAACTGTCATATTACAAAAAAAAATGAGAAGGAATTATCAGTTAATTGTATTCATGTAGAATATAGCTTCTTTTAAAGACCAAGTGACATTAAAACTTGACTTCAGTTATTCTAGTACCTTTATTTTATTACACTGAGGAAATCCAAACTCCAGAACGATTTTCAGTGGATACTTTTATAAAAATAAGACACATCTGCTATCGCGCAACATATCTTGTGAAGTGGACGGGGGAACCGCGGGAACCTGTCTAATACAAAATCAGTGCAAAACATGTACTTTTTAAATCCCCGTAACAAACGAATTAAGACCTGGATCTGAATACAAACTTTAAAATTGTGCAAAAGATATGAAAGAAGAATTTCATTAAACCGTCTTTCTCCTATCAAGGTATAAAATAGCAGCATTTACTGTGTAGAGTATGTGAGCGGCCCTCGCATCGTTCCCCTCGTGACGTGTCAATGAAGGTGAAATTCCTTAGTAGTAAATTAAAATAACTCAACGAGGCAACATGCGGGGATCTCAAATCTCAGGGTTTTGAAATATCCTCTTTTCATCTGTGCCAGTCTAAAGACAATCTGCTGCATGTCTCTTGACCTTTAACAAAACCTCGAAGTTACTCGTTGTTTTATTAGGAGTTTATAAAGGCAAACTTGAACGTCATATTGCAGCTCCAGAACGAATTACTTTATACATTACTCAAAAGGGCGGGGCGTTACAGAATAAACCTTTGCAACATAAGCAACGTCTTATAATGAAAAGCAGACAAGAGAGTTATATATTCTGCCAAATATAACTGGAGATTTGTGTAGTTTTCACGTTAAATGATTTTGTAGCAGATATGAATGTTGCATTGCTTGAGTATAAAAGCGGAGCATAATTAAATGATCTGAGGAATATAATCATACGATACTTGGACAGAAAGAATTATCTCAAATAAATGATGCATATGTTGTTCTTGTAGCATTCACTCCGCCGTTTATATATATCGTTAAATTTGTTGAATCGATAATTTAACTCACCCGATACCGATAATCTAAATCACCGTCTATCTAAAATACAAAATGAAATAAATTTAAAGTTAGTTTGCTGCGTTCAATTTATAATCAAGTATTTATAATTTCTGGTTTCGAGTAGACCTCGAGCCTAATTAAATATTTTGTAACATTGCTATACTAGGTATGATATCTATGTAGCAGAAATCACACGTATAAAACATACTGTACCCTAAACGATATAAAATACACAAAGCCTCTTGTTCTAAGAATCAATCACAATTTTCTCATGAGTAAAAACATAGCTCTAAATCCTGACTTTAATGTCATTTACTTTCAGTGTCGTAGCCATGGGGGAGGGGTGGGGTTTCAACCCCACCCATGACCCAAGTAACCAAAAATGAGTACAAAAGAAGAACAACGCTGAAAAAAATCGGTTCCTGTAGAAAAATTGGCCAATACTACCCTCCGCATTACAAACAATGCACCATTTTACGTATGCGGGC
>JAODFY010000020.1:374126-391062 GCA_027580055.1 Paracaudina chilensis | reverse complement strand
AACATGCGGGAATCTCAAAATTTTGAGTGCAGGGTTTGAAATATCCTTTTTTCATCTGTGCCAGTTTAAAGACAATCTGCTGCATGTCTCTTGACCTTTAATCCACTATTTGATTTGGTAAAGTTGATATTAAACATCAATCATCACATTCATTTTATCATTTGAAATACAAAGATTTAATATATTTTTACTTGTAAGATTCATGAAAATATCCCACATGCCTTTACATTCTACCTTATTTAATTTCACTGAATACTTTATTTATAAGAAATCAAACTGGAATAAGATGGAATAAACTCCCCAAAACTTACTGGCTTGTGAAATTAGGAGCCCAAAATCTACCTACCTAATACCTAGCTGTAGTAATATAGCACCTATAATTACCACACAATTATATCGTCTCTGGCAGCGTCAGCAGTAAAAAATATCGCCCATTAAAATTCATAGTTAGTTGGATTGATAATTGTTTGTTCCCATTCGCGATCGGTAATTTAGCAAACTGTCCCACAAAATGTGTTTTAAAGTACAATATTCTTTGTTCAAATTTATGTACCTGTCTAGAAAATGATATCGTATGCACCGCGGTACATTCGGTACATTAAACGGTGCCAGTACGTACAGAAGATGCAAGGTGTATGTATAAGATTTGACACTATTAAAGTGAACAACGTTTGGTACCACCTATGTACTATTATTATGTGCAAGTAACATATTATATCGAGAGATTTCCTTTATCGTAGCAAGAGTATTTCTTGATGATGGTCATTGAGAAAACTAAGCTGGGCAGGCTATTTTTAGTGTTTATTTAGAATTTTTGTGCCACATTAAATTATCCAGCATTTAATACAGTAGGCCTAACTCCAATAGCATTTTTATGGTCAATCTCAGTGAGACTTCCAAGTAAATTTTGCAGTAAACATTTCTAAAATTGAGGAAAGTAAAATGTAGCATATGAACATTATTTAGTGTAGCACAGGCTATTTTCTATTAATGATATATTATGGAAAAAATAATATTAGGCTTTTCATAAAAAAACTTTTTGCAGGTTACATGTGCAGTCATGGCAGCATGTGCACAATATAGTTACCATGTGTAATGTTATGCTAAGCTATTATTCTAATATTAGGCCTAAAGTTGTTTAATACACCACTCCATTTACCATGATTTTACCACTTGTTTGTTACGGTTTATTAACTCAGAGCTGACTATGTGGATTTTTATCATTAAATTGGATAAATTTTTAGTTGTGTTTAGTTGTTAGAATAGTTGTGATATATGTATATAATTTGGCTGCATGTAATTTATTTCATGCATTTTTGGCTTTATGCATTCAATTTCAGCTTAAGATCTTTGAAAAAGTCAATAACAATCGCATATCATTTCATTGTGTTCATCATCATCATAATTCACAGAGTGACTCACCCACATTGGAGACACAAAAGAAAATAAAGATGATGTTTGATGTTTGTTTTACCTCAATATATTTGCATTTGATCTTTTAGAATATTGTTACAAACCATTTATCATTGTTTATTTCAGCAACATTAAAATGCTTAATTTGTCAATAAACATTTCACATAATAATGATTCAAATTATAGCCTCCAAAAACTACAAAATAGTCTCTGTAATATCAATTTACAGAGGCTACTTTTTACTCAAAATAGACTCTGAAAATTAATTTCAAATTCTGACCCTGCTCTCTGGTAATCTTTTGACACAGCCCTGCCCAAATCATTCTATACTTGACTGAAGCATCCTGCTAACAAATGTACTTTTGTAATCATACATTATTTAAATATCGTTATTCATTAAGATTTATTGCTGTATTATGAACGCAACAGTGAAATACAGTATTTGAGGAAAAAAATAAACATTACAAATGAATAAAGCATAAATTTATGGTTTGATTAACAAATGAATGTAGGCCTAATGATTGATCATCAAACATTAAAGAAAACATTGTACTATGGGGATTAATTTCCAAATGTGAAGCTAAATTTGGATTTGTGAGTGCTCTTGAACCATGGGTGCTAACCCTGAGGGGGGGGGGATTTCCCCCTAATTTTTGAGAATGCTACCACTGATCTTTTTTACTTTCATACATTATTTTTTGAGATGACTCCGCATTCTCTCCAACTGTCCAAATGACAATTTTTACTCCTTGTGAGTTTTCAATTCCCTAGGATCAGTAAGAAGAATTAGTTTTAAGAATTAAATTTAGACAGACAATATGGATTGAATAACTCTATTATTGCAATAGGTGCATCAAACTCATACTCTAAAATATGTTCAGAGCAAAGGGAAATAGGTTCTAAAAATTTACTGATTGCTAAAGATACATGCATACATTCTCAATGTTACCATTTTCTGGAAGAATCATGATTGCTCTAGTCTATATATATATATATGATTGTTTTGTATTTATTCATTCCTTGTTGAAACCCATGCAAGTGTGCTCCATCTCAGTTCTTTCAAGGAAGTGGCTTGAGTCAGAGAGGCAGCTCATACATTGCCATCTAACATATTATGCCATCACCCCCAAATAATGATGGTGCCCCTGGCTAAAACAGATCCTGTCACTTCCTTAGAAATATATAATTAAAATGAAATGCCATTTTATTTATTTTTCCCTCAATGTTTTGGAAACATTTATTACAAATAATATCAATTCTCAATACTAACTATAAACCAAGGGGCTTGATGATTGCATGCAATGGCCGACATTTTGAGCTCGATATTAATTTCATCCACCTGTAAACTTCAAATATCAATATTCCCCCTGATCTGAAGGGAGAAGCCCCTAAAGGTAGAAGTGCCTCTTTCCAATGAACAAGCAATTCTTCATATTACAGTTTGATCTGTTTCATCTTACTCCAAGATCAAAATCTGGCAACTTAACATCTCACTCTTTCTCACTCCTATCTGTCAAAACATTTAAGCCTCTCACAGACGGCCCAAATACACAAGTAATTTCCAGAGCGTAAGAACCTAACACCATCCACTCAATCCATAAAGTTATTAAAACTGAAAATGTATGCATATTCACCAAAGGAATGTTAATAACAGACAATGAAAGAGTAAGGGGCTGTTTCAAGCCTCCTCACTATGATTGACATGTTTTTGAAAGTCTTTTACTCAGGTAAGCTTTCTCGGATGAGCATCTCACAAATTATTACAACATCCATCTGAATATTTCCATTTTTATTTGAAAACCTTATACCTAGTCGGATACATCCGATACAACCCAGAGAGGCATCAGGGGAGTGGAAAAACTCGGTTGATTGACAGGTTAAACTCTCCCAGGCACGGAGGCTCTGAAGTAAAGTTGGACAATTTAAAAAAAAAAATGATCGTCATCGGGTTTTTAGCATCAATTCTCAAATTTCCAGGTGTAACACACCTTGAATGATTGACGCTTCGGGTCAAAATCGAAAAACATCTGCATAGAGCTATTTTGAAAAGGGGTGTTCTGTTTCCTTGGGGCCACATTTCATTTTCATTTCGTTTGCCCCACATTCTCGGCTTATGCACACACAGACACATTATGTATACATTGGGCTTTTGATGAAATTTTGCTGCGATGAGTAAAAAGGATGACAGGACGATAGTTCCGAAGATAAAAAAAAAATTAAAATTGATACAGTAGCCTCTTTTCTTAAGGCGCTCTGCCCCTTATAACCAGGGCAATTAAACTCAGCACAGGAACTAATTTCCTGTCCTTATGGATTTTCCATTCTGCAGCAGTAAATGATTTTTTCCCTCTTTTTTTTTATATATATATATTTTTTTCTTAGTATTGGGGAGCGGTATCAGAGACCTGTTTTTAGTTTCAGGTGTGCTCAATTATGTATTCATATTTTACCCAATCGAGCCGAAACAATTGTTTGTACGCGGGAAATACGACAAGAGGCCACCCAAGGGGGCTCTGATTGAGTTATCTAACCAGGCTAATCAAGTTTTGATTGCAATGTGGCAGGAAATTTTTCATGCAGGTGAGGGGAAGATTATGTTTGCCTGCTCAAGTGGAAAGGAATATCACGTCTGTTTGCATATTTTGTTGCTATATTGTGCCATCTTTGGCTTCGGGATGAAATTCAGAGAGTAGGGTACGTTTAAGCAGGTGGAGCAACAGGGTTGAAGAAAATATGATCGGGTCTGATTGTGGAAATAGCAGATGAACCGGATCAATGCTGAAGAGAAGACAAAAACAACCATTGAACGATCATGCGATTAAAAAAAAAAATGGGCAAAAAATGTGAATGCAAAAAAAAAGCCAGGGGCTTTGTGATCACTTGATTTTATGAATAAGACAGAACTCAGCATTATTCCAAGATGACTTTGTCAAGTTTTCTGCTTTGACCCAGATGACAAAATTAATAGTTTTTAAAGCAAGAGTTTATTGGGTATAAGAAGCTACAAAACCAAGAAAGGGCCGAGACATTTCTTGGAACCCATACATATGAAGTTGACTTTCATCATTAGGGCCTTGTTCACACTTTAGAACACAGGGGAGATCAAGATTGTTTTTAACCTCCCAGGGAGATAGTTACGTTGATCCTGGTCACGTCAACACTAGGAGATCAGCGTTGAACTGAAGGCAATGCAAGGCATTCTTGATCCCCCTCGTGGGGTCTGATCCATCCCAAAAGGGAGATCACGATTGCGGGGTATGTGATCGTCCACACTCACTGGACAAGGCCTAGATGTAAGTGTTTAAACAGTGCTGTGACAAATAGTGCAAGGTTCACATGTTGATGACCTTTGACCTCACCAAAAATCATAGTGATAATACTCACTAAGAGCTAGGAACCTCCATGTATACGAGGCCAATCAAAATTTTCCTTTTCAAGTTATGATGTACAAAGTTTTCCACTTTTAACCCCTGTTGACCTCAGATGATCTTTGACCTCCATTAAAAATAACAGGGAATATGTACTCACTGGGGACCTGCATATCAAGTATGAGAAGGATCCAACTTTGGATCATGGACTATATTTTTAAAAGCATCACACTCACACATTTATATCTTTGCATCTGGTTAGGAATCAAAAGGTGCAAATAAAGCATGCAGAGGAAGCCAGTGAAAATGTTGTGTATGATTGGTGACATAAAAATGTGAGTAGTTTGCTTTGCTGCCTCCAAAATGTTAATTTGGTTACACCCCTATGTTCCGATATCCCTATGTTCCGACAAAGTGTTACAAAATGTTAAGGGCTCAAGAATCAGCAATACATGTAGGGAGTCGGCTAAACCAAGTCAGTGTGAAATAAACAACCTTATTGCACATCAAGCTAGAGAGCAGGAGGAGGGGGGAAGATACAGGAAGACCATCCTACTACATATTGTTGGAAGATAGGGGTCAAGCTAGAGAGCAGGAGGAGGGGGGAAGATACAGGAGGACCATCATACTACATATTGGTGGACGATAGGGGTATCAGAATATGGAGCACAGACTTTGCATTGCCAGGCAGCCCTGGGTGTCAGGAGCCAGTTCAGGCTGTAGAGACAATATTTCACAGTGCCCTCTTTTTTTTTCATTTTTCATACATTCATGTCACATTGATGCGCTACGGAAATGTTTCATCTTTTTTCTCCGGGCCTGCAAATTGAACCTGGCCCAGGTACTGTAGCCCCTCCAATGCCTCTTAACCAATTAACATCACCATTACAAAACCTGGACAATAATCAATCAACCTTTACAGTCCTAGAACGACTTAAAACAAATACGTTTTTCACTTTCCTTTGTTGCTTTTAAAGCCTACTTCCAATAAAAAAAAATACCCAGAAACAAGTTGAGATACTGACCTGACCTATTCCATTACTACCTAGACCAGATTGTAATTTCACATCCAAACGTCCAGTTAACCTAAAAACTGTATTTTTAAACTCATTTAACCCGAAACCTTCACTGTCATGACTTTTGTTGTAACCAAACGTTTAATTTGTTGGTGCTATTTTAGTATAAATGTAACTAAAGCCAAGATTGTGATATTTTTTTTTGTTGAGGGGGGGGGGGACTGTATAGGAACCACATCTCTGAATTTAATTACTTGTATTAATAACACCAAAGGCTCTACTTACACCCCCATACCACCTCCAACCCTCTGGCTGAAAGAGTAAACCGAGTTACATTTACCTCTAAATTAATTCTATTGCTCTAACGTACATCACTCACTTTCTGAAAGGAGAGAAAAAATGTGACAAAAAGGTCAAATCTGTGACCCATATCACATAGATGTCAAGAGAATTTGGTTGATTAACCGTCATGTTCTGACCAAACCCGTTTTCAACCTCATCATTTATATAGCAACAAAACTGTGTTTCCAGGTTTCTTCTGAAATAAATTTTAAAAGTAGATATTTTAATATTTATTATAAAATTTTAGAAAAACATAGATGTAAAAATAAAAACATAGAGGAATTGGAGATTCAGACCACTAAAAAACACTTTCCATTTTAATTAATTGAATGATACAATTACATATATACTGTATATATAGTGTCCTGATGGCGAGCAAGCAAAGTTGTACATTAAAACCGATACCCAAATTAAAAATTCCATGGAACAATTAATATTAACTGCCATGCAGTCTCACAGAGCGAGCTATGACAAGCCCATATCTGAAAATAGGGGTGAATATATGGAATGGTGAGTATTAATAGCAAGAAAACCCAAGGAAAACACAGAAATACATGTTCTGCATGAGGCAGAAAGGAAACAGAATTAGTAATGGGAAACCACTTGTAGATGCCCCACAACCACAGAACTAGAACACAGAGAATGATGACATTGTTATTGCCCACACACTTGAAGCAGATTGAAGCAAGCCAAATGCGAGGGCGCTGTTACTTATACAGCAAAATACAGCTAAGGCTGGTGCTTTACGTACATTCTTAACGTTAGTCAATGGGTATATTTTCATAGTTTCCCAAAAAGAAACAAACATATTCAACCAAAGGTTTTTCCAATATTGTTTTTTGTGGTAAGTGTGATAACCTCCAACAAGGAACAACTATTTATAACAAATTTTGTTATGGTATTGTCTCCGTGTTCTATTTCTGTGCCCACAATTTAAATTGACTTTTTTGTGTATGTGTGGAGGAGGGGTGGTCACTGGGGGAGGGTGGCATGTATCACATGTGAACAGCTGAAGCTGGAAGTACTGTACTTGTAGGGCACTAATTTCCAAACCCTGTAACAATTGTACAATATTTCTTAATTTTACATATTCAACATACAGAGGGATTCATTTTTTAAATGACATCCCAATGGGGCTGCTCATCATTCTTGAACATCAACAGAGGGCGCTCTCATATTGGTCCTAAACAGAGCTGTGCATCAGTAATTCAGTATCAGTGATGAGTCATCAGAGAATAACTATTGCAAAATAATTTACTGTCTACTGCTATATCGTTGATTCCGACGGTTCACCATTGTCCAAAAATGTCCAACCCGAGTTCCGGGTTGTAAAATGTGAAAGGGTGATCACTGTTTTCCCCAAAATGGAAAAAAAAAAAAAAGTTGTGTATCGCGATCAAAATGATTGATGATAGACAGAAACTGGGGAAACCTAAGTTCCAATCTGTCATCTGCAGTGAACACTTCCTACGCTGTGATTATCGTGCAATGCATGACGTTATGTAGTTCTAGCTAGCTTACTAGTACTTAGGCCTAGCCTAGACTCATTAGGCTAAAGGCCATGACAATAGCAGTTGTATGTTTGTTTTGTTTACGAATTATAAACACATATACTAGGGCCTATATGACAGCGCCCTCTGTTGATATTCGGTCAGGTGGGCATAATGGGAGGCATACATATACTATACTACCACAGTTTCTCCTGGTGTGATACTGTATGTAAAACAACTATAGATACTATCATATATCATAGTTTGCCAATAAGTAACACTCATTTGTAAGAATTCAATCTGAGGAACAGTTTTTACAGGATTTGTGGAATAATGAGATATTCCAGATAGTTAATTTTAGCAAGAATTTAATTGGCACGGTTTCCTGGCAATTTTTAGTCCTGAATACACCATGATGGCACATAAATAAAATGGCATGCACCTTAACACCTTCCAGTGGCATGTGCAGTGGCAGGGCAAATAGTGTCCATATAATATAATGATTGTAAAATACTGTACTTAATGTGGAATCAAACATTCAACAAATGTTTGGCAACCTCTCCTTATTTCTCATGGAAGAATACCCAATCCAAAGTTTCATATCACAGAATGCTTTATATATAACAAGAAATGGCACAGAGTGTGTTTTTTCTGTGACACAATTAGGCTACTTTAACCTAACACACAAATTAGGAAATTTATCTGATGAATGTTTGGTTCAGTGATCTTTTGTTTTTTTTGTGAATTGTTCCCAATGTATGTGCTATATTTGGTAAGCTTATCTCGGATGTTGTCAGAAGCTTTATGGCAAAATAAAGTTTGAATTCAATTCTGATTTCTTGCTTCAACTTTACTCCCCAAAACTTACTGGTTTGGTTATTCACAAGCAGACTTTTCTTCATGTCCACTACCACAATTAGCATTCTCGACCAATCTAGGTTATTATTGAGTGGGAAAAATGGTCAGGCACTACCTCGCATCAGACTGGTGCTCACAAGTCCAAACAAAACTGGCTGCTATAGTGTCCCAACATATTTGTGGGGGGAGGTTATAGATCCAAGGAAAAACTGAAAATCTGTGACAAAACTTTGTTGTGCATGAGCAAGATCACAAAGCGAGAAGGTGACAAAGTCTGTGAGGTGGTGCATGACCTTTTTTCCTATCCCATAATAAGCAAGATCCGCCCTTTTATAACTATACACATTACAACTTTAAATAATAATTTGTTTATTCGTATATTATGTGGAGAGACATATTACTCTTTGTACAAAGACTTAACTGTTCTTCCAGTCAAAACACGCATTCAAAAATTTCCAAAGTCAAAATAACGATGGAATGCATATTGTGCAAAGTAATAAAATCATTGAAGCATGATGGGAACTGCCAGAAATCTGAAAAAACTTTGTAATATGTGTGAAAAATACATAATTATTCATACATAGCAGACACAAAAAGAATCAATTACAGAAGCTGACTGTGTGACATAACATTCTCATGGGAAGTAAAAAAAACCTGCAGATAATAACAGATACCCACAGCTGTGCCCCAAAGTCCAAAAACCATTCCCAGAATGTTTACCTTTGGTTTAGTGTATACTTGGTTGTTAGTCAAGCCGGGCTTTTATGATCTTTTATGTACACAACAGGTTTACCTAACCCTTGGTACACATTAATAATGTTCCAGGATCGTGAAAAAGACGGGGAAGCCATAAATCCCAAAACAGCTTGACAAGTCATCACTTTCTGTTCATCCCATCATTAGTTTCCATTTCTTTCAGTCCCGTTTTTTAAGTAACGTCCCAACAATTTGACGAACATCGAGCCATGAAGGAGAAAGTTACGAGTTGTGATCATTTTGAACAAAAATGATCTGTTAACATGAAATCCATCCTGGGAGACTCTGAGAAATGAGCTGACATATTTGTGCAGTCATTTACAAATGTAGGGCATTTGCCACATGACTAGGAAACGCATCATATTTGTCGCACTTAATTTAAGTGACAGATAACTCAGTTGTATGAAATACATAAGAAACTAAATTTTCAGCAAAGTATCAGAAATTGTGAATGCCTGTTATGATGTCACTACGATGTCATGGGGATTGATGGGCAAACCATACATTGGTTTATGGAACTGCAAACTTTTTAAAAGTATTTATACATCTTTGAGCAAATCCAGACCCTTTCAGACAGCTTGTAAATTAAAATTGATGGCCTTTCATGAAACGAAGCACGGTTTGCATTAAGGGCTATATTTTAAGTGTTCTGTAAACTTACAGTAAGTAACAGGATATATGTATCAATTTACCTGCTCGTTTAGTCATATTTTAAAGATACAGATGTACATTGAAATGCACACAAGGTAGTGTCATGTATATACATGAAGGTCAGACTTATAATGGAAATGTTGATAGAGGTAAGACTTCAGTGTCATAGAGAACAACTGAGCTTATAATAAACTTCAGAACTCTAACAACAGATAAAATTTACCTAACATATAAAACTTCAGATAAAAGTGTTGGAAAATAATAAAGATGCAATTCACTGTCAGTTACTTCAGTATAAGGGGTGGGTGTAGGGGTAAGGGGGGGGGGAAATCCTCCTTCAGAAGAATGCTTTGGTATATATATCTTGTGGTATCTTATATTCCTGCCTGGAAGGCATTTCTATAAGACGGTGCCCTCACACTGTCGTCACTATAGGGGGCAGGGGAATTCCTCGCATGGGAAATCTGTGTCTAGCTTACAGTCCCCTTGTGTATACATGTATTCCCCTGTCTGTTATTTTTTTAAGGTATGGTGGAGGAAGGTGTTCCCCAGTGGCATCACTACAGGGGGCTTGGGAAATCCTCCATTAGATGGCTTTACTCCTAGTAAAGCCATATCTTATATTCTTGTTGGTTAATTGTTTAGATATAGAAGGCACTTCCCCTATTTAGATTCAGTGTTCCTTCTCCCAGTACCATTATGGGTGTGGGGAGGGGGGGGGAGGGGGGTAATCATTCTGAAGGAATATCCTCTCTCCCTGGTGTATTTTATTCTCTGGTCTTTTGTTAAGATATATGGTGAAAGACACTTCATCCAATGAGATAAGTGTACCCCCAGTAACATTATGAGGAAATGGCTAATCTCCTGAAGAACTTTCTGCCCCTCATATATACTCCTGTCTGTTGTTTAGATATATGGTGGAAGACACTCCATCCAATGAGATCAGTGTACCACCAGTAACATTATGAGGGAATGGCTAATCATCCTGAAGAACTTTCTGCCCCTCATATATATTCCTGTCTGTTGTTTAGATATATGGTGAATCGAAAGGCATCCAATGAGATCATGGTGCCCCCAGTAACATTATGAGGGAATGGGTAATCAATCCTGAAGAAATTTCTACCCCTCATATATACTCCTGTGTGTTCTTTAGATATATGGTGAAAGGCACTTCATCCAATGAGATAAGTGTACCCCAAGTAACATTATGAGGGAATGGGTAATCTTTCTGAAGAACTTTCTGCCCCTCATACAGTATATACTCCTGTCTGTTCTATATATGATGAAAGGCACTTCCTCCAATGAGATAATGGTGCCCCAGAGTGGCATCAACATGAGTAATGATCCTGAAGGATACTCCTCCCCCCCCCTACCACTCCCCTCCTCCCCAGCAAGAACCATGCACAGCAATCTATTTGAAAATCACGAAAATATTTAATTACATAGGCTAACTCTGTAGTCTGTAGCTTTGATACATGAAATATATTAACAAATAATGAGGTCAAAGGTCAGCAGTGTTCAGCAGGTGGCAAAACCTGTGGATGAATTGCATTTTGTATTATGTAGATTACCAACTGGTATAGGCCTAATGCTTTTAGAAACACTTTGTTATTAGGATTTTTCAGCTGGAGAGTTAGTGTTACTAAGATGATCCCCATATTTGGTACTAATAGTTTACCCACAGTGAGCTGATGGAATTAATAAATGTTATTTAAGAGGTAAACTTTTTAATCAGGCAAACTTCTGGGGAAATCTTAAAGGGGTTAACATAATTTTTTCTCTTTGTGTGATGTTTTAATCATTCAGTCCACAGTCTGTCACATAAAGCAAATATTCTCGAATTCAGTGGCGTATAGCCACGGGGGTGGGGGGTAGGGGATTCAAACCCCCTCTGCCCCAAGTTACAAAAACAATTGAGAACAAAAGAAGAAAAACGCTGAAAAAAATAATTGGCCAATACTACTCTCAGCATCACAAATATTGCACCATTTTGTGTCTACTGGTTGGTGAATTGCATTTTTGGCCCGACCCCTCACCCAGAACCCCCCCAAGACAAATCTCTCGCTATGCGCCTTGCTCTACAAATCGTAATTAGCAAGAATATAATCCTTGAATCATGTTTTTCAGGTTTTTGTTTGGTGACAAATTATATGCATATATAAACTAATAATGTTCACTAAATAATACATGAAAATGGCCAACTGGAAACATTTAGGTAATTCCAGAAAGCATTTTTCGCCAGGAGAATTTGGCATGGACTTTTGACAATTTTTAATCCAAAATTAACTCTCATAGCACCTTTCACCTGGGTTGCATGCTTGTTGGTATTTCCATGCATATTCAGTAGATGAACAGAAGAGGTAAAAGGTCACATTTATCTTCACTGGGTGCATCTTTACAATGAAGCTAAGTGGGAAAAGGCATCAATCCCCTCATGAATATTCAAATCAATCCCAATCAATGTTGTGAATCCCCCCATATTTACATGAAAATAAAAACTAAATAAGGATAAAAATGAAATATTTCTCAAGTATCCTCCACAAATTCAAAATTAAACTTAAAAAAATAAATGTTGAAATGGATTTTTAACATGATTATTTTGAAAATTCCAATGAATAATGAATCAGATCAGACATCACCAATTTTGTAGCATCAATTCTTCTAGAATCAACTTTTGTAATTATGTCACCTCTAAAACCCACTTTCCCACATGATTTTCACCCTGCCAAGTAGCTTAGCTACTTTTAATAATTTGTGCAAAACCCAGTTATACTTCATCAGTGACAGCCCCACAAATGTTTTGTCCCCTATTCCTTATCCCCACCTCCCCTCCCCCCCCCCCCCTGCCGCTCATTCCGAATGGCAATGCCACTGAACAGAAGGAAACAAATTACCCACAAACAATTCAAAGCAGCTTGGCTGGTACATGTTATAAAAATAAAATTATTTATATCCAAGCACTTTCACAATTGAGAACAGCACATTATCATTTTAAAACTTAACCATAGACCTAAATGTATTCGACATTATGAGGCTAATATAACACTGCAACTCAGTGGGGAAACTTAATTATTTTTAACAGAATATATGAGTATGTATATAGTCCCATTTACCAAAATGCATCAGCTAGGAATGTTAACCAACCATGCAGGAAAACCAGTGTTGACCGAGAGCAGTTGGAACACAGATATTTTCAAATTAGGGGGTACAGTTATGGGATACAAGAAGCAGTTATATGTCTTTTTTTTGTCAATAACACTCATTTGGGGGCATAAACATGGTAGAAACAAACAATTGTAAGGGGTCATGTGACCCCCCCCCCCCTCCCCCCTTGGTTACGCCAATTGGTTGGATCCTCTTCTTTTTTAACACTGTTGAAAGGACCTATCCCAAATTGTTGCCAGCCACTGAAATATTCTATCATTCACTGCCTTGAATCAGTTACTAAACCAGACCTCTTCCTTCAAAGAAATCACAATGTCACTGCCAGGGGAAAAAACTATCTAAAGCTAAGAAGAATTTATCTTAAAGGACTCCTGTATTCCAATGAAAATTGCCAACAACAAAATTGCTCCTCAGGCAATACATTTATGTAAAAAATTATATTGATGATACTTCAGTTCTCATATTAAAAACTTATTTTTATCCAATAATCATGATGCAATAATTTGTGATATCATAAATATATATATGTCCAACATTTGTAAATTCAAGCAATTCAAACAACTTGAACATATGCATGGCTATGATCATATTACAGTGAAGATTCAGGAAGTAATGTTTAAATCTGGAAGACAGTATTGTATATAGTTTCCATGGTTCCTGTTTCCATGGTTTCCAACAAATTTCCAGAACAGCATATAAAGTGTAGCAGCTGTAGAGTATGCAGTACATGGAACCCTGGAAACATTGGACCTTAGACACATCTCCCCCTGGAAACATTGGACCTTAGACACATCTGACCCTGGAAACATTGGACCTTAGACACATCTGACCCTGGAAACATTGGACCTTAGACACATCTGACCCTGGAAATATTGGACCTTAGACACATCTGACCCTGGAAACATTGGACCTTAGACACATCTGACCTTGGAAACATCACACCATGGAAACATCGTACCTTGGAAACATCAAGCCCTGGAAACATTGGACCTCATTGTGTTTGGAAGCGTCTTGTCATTTCTGGAAATGCGTGTCATTTGCATATATGTTTTGTCATCACATTCCTAAGTGACGTAACCACTGGCGAGTTTTCTACGGCCCGCTAGGTGCTTGAGAAAGTCTACTAGCAGCGCAGTGTCAAGGTCCCCGTACTCCGATACGGACCTACTGCAGATCATACAGTATAGTAACATGTCTGGAAGTAACTTGTCATTTCTGGAAATGTACCGGAAAAGGAGAATTTTGTATATATCATGTTTTTCACCGGCATCCAGAAATGACAAGGTATTTCCCACTGCATTGAGCTCTGCATTATGTGATTTGCATATATATGTTTTGTCATCACAGTGACCTAACCACTGGAGAGTTTTCACGGGCCACTCGGTGCTCGAGAAATTCAGCTAGGAGTGCAGTGTCCAGGTCCCGGCCATGCTCCTATACGGATCCACTGCAGATTTTGTACATTTTTAATCACCTACCCCCAGAAATGACAAGGTATTTCCCACTGCATTCCTTGGAAACATCAAACCGTGGAAACATCAAATTTTGGAAACATCAAACTTCATACCCTGGAAACATTGGACCTGGTAAACCCTGGGTGGACCCCTTGTATAGCAACACCACATTGTTGCACCACGTTCTAAACCCCTTTCAAAATGCTATTTGTAGTTATGCAGTCAAAGTGATCTGTATGAATCACAATCTCTTTAAGGTATTATTTTGACATCAGATGGCCATTTGATCATTTTAAGGCAAATAGCTGTTTACCCTCTTAACCCTATTGAAACAGTCTCCAATTACCCATGCTGTTATGAAAATTATCTGCACAGATCAAGAATTCCGTCTGAGAGACACAGACTGATACCAATACCAAACAATCGGCACCAAACTCATATTTTTTAACCATAGGACAAAAGGCAAGGACCCTGGTCGTTTAATGACCTCGCTGGTTTCGCAACCTAAAGCACCTCATATTTCCAAACAATTTTGCAATGCACCTATCATTGTTTCCATTCAGACTCCTTTGGCTTAGGAACTTGATAGCTAGAACTGAATGTCACTGGAAAAAAATGGCTAGTATAATAAATGAATCCCAATAAACTAGAAGCATACCTATATGTATTTCCACAGACTGGCGTCTGTATTTGTTCACTGAGGCGTGAAAGAGTTTGGGGAGGGTATATTTGGCTGTTGGATCGTATTTCTGGAAATAAGATGAAAAATAATCAAACCGAGAGATTGGAAAAAAAAAACAGAGGAAAGGAGATGCCGAAGTAAAAGATTTAATGTGGGTTCATGGAAGGTGGCAATATGATTGGCTAGATTCCAAAAGAAATATGTCTCCAGTAGTGTTTACTCTGAGTAAATATTACCTTGAATATATCCACAAAACATATAAGAGGTCTCCGATGAAGGCACATGGGGACCTATATATTAAATTGATTTTGACAGTGTAACGCCTCACTGATTTTCATTTCTGAAAATGTATGCCAAAGAAAACTGTCAGGCATCTTTGTAGGAAGCATGGAAACAATTTTTCAATTATAGGAAAGTTGATAGAATTAAAATTAAGTCAATATGGTAAAAAAAAAAGAGTGGTATTAACCATAATTAATCATGCAAACAGTGCATTATTGTTAATATTTGGGGCAAGTTTACCAAAAAGGAATTACAGTAGGAACACTATAGAAGTTTGAGAGAAAAACAAATATTTCCAACAAATGAAACAAATTTTTTACTGTTGCCATAACAGAGACAAGAAGGAAAACATTGCATCCGACGCAATAGAAAAAAAAAAGAGAATTAACTCACAGATTAAACAGCATTATGGGGGAAGGGGTGCAGCACGTAATAGGGAGGTGGTGAGGCAAATTGGGGGTAGGCAAATTATGCCAGTCGGGGAGGGGGTAGGTCAACATGTCAAAGAAAGGTATCCAACAGTCTCATACATCCAATTGTCCAATCACAGGTGGATATAGAAAGCTCTAAACAGCTAGCAGATTGCATAGTACAATGCAGGAGGTTCCCAATTAATTTGTCAGGCCTGCCAAAAAAATATTATAAAAGGACCACAATGGACCACAAGTGATGATTGACCACTCAACAATGAAATACGGCGAGGAACAATACTGTGATAAGAGGTAGTTACATTATTTTTGCTCAGTGATGCGTACATGTATCAATGTTTTCACGATGGACTTGTAACTGAATCTTGTTTATCCTCCTTACTTTTTCCCCATTTGGTGAACCTTATAAATTTATCATATTCATCAAATAATGAGGGCGCTACACTGCATACCCTCCGCATGTTTAGCCTTCAGTCTTGTCGGGTTTCTTTTCTATGAAGCATATAAATTACTTTTGTTAGTGGTTCAAAAACACTATAAGGATGAGTGAGTTTTATAAATTAGAATAGCATGCAGCCGTTATTTTACACAAAACAATATGAAACAAAGCCTAACAATTTGGACCAAAATAACATCAAAATCTGAAAACCGTCAGTCATATAAAATAAACACTGTTCCTATGCCATCATTACTGCAGTAAAAAAAAATATTTTTTTTTACCAAATCATTCCCTGTTCCTATTCAGTTCTAACATTGCACATGTAAGCAGCTCCACTTTTAGTAAATAATGTAAGATAAGGGAATTTTGTTTAACCCCCTCCCCAAACAGAGCAACAATAAAACACTGTTGTTCGGTTTTGGATTTATTGAAAGTTTAGAGCTGTAAAGTTAATTTCAGCTAAATCAAATATTTATTAAAAATGAATGGTCATCATCTTATTAAATCTTAACAAAATTCAAATGCTAAACATCATTTTGCATTTTGTTTCTTCTCAGTAAGGGTCACTTTGTTCCCCCGCCTCCCACCCCCA
>JAODFY010000020.1:353087-363630 GCA_027580055.1 Paracaudina chilensis | reverse complement strand
TGGGGTACCCCTTCCACATTGATTTTATTTTGTATAATTTATGGCAAGGAATCACGACACACATTTGTGTCTTGTTTCTTCTACAATTACTGACTCATTAAACCAGAACACGGATACATTTTTGTGGTTCCGATGACATAAATAGTGACATACAATTATTGTAAAGTTACTGAAATTTTTGTTCATTAAAATGTTCAAAACATGGGAACAAAAAAACAATCTGTGTGCTAGGGCCACCTATTATAATGTCATGTACAAAATACCATTCATTTTTAATCTGATCTTGAAAAATTTAGCAAAATGAAAATTATTACCCATCATTGTTCAAATTTTCTGTAAAATGGCCCAATCATCCTGCTTTCTGGGAAATCCTGGATATGTCACTGCTTAAATCCTTTAAACCTTGTTGCAAGTAGCATAACCTACTAAAAAGATTTTCAATTGTCCCAGTTGAACACTTTTGAAACTATGAGTGCACACATTCATATGAATGAACACAACCCTGTTGTAGGTACTTGAAATACAACTATAACATCTCCCCCGGGTCAATTCCCCACACGGACAATTCCCCCCAGACATTACCCCTTATTTCCGCCCACCCTAACCATTGACCCTAACCCCACCCCCAATCAAACTCAATTATCTGGGGGGGATGTCTGGGTGAGAAATGTCCATGTGGAATTGTCCTGGGGGAGTCATCCGGTCACGCTATAAACACCTCAGTGAGAAAGTTTATGAACATGTTTATTAAATTAGGAATCAGTGTCAGCGGTTCTCGGTGTCAGTGGAATCTCGCTGTGAATTCGCTACTTAACCCCACCTTTAAAATGGGGACATAAATTTGGTTTTCCCCTCACACTAAGAAAGCTGGGGCAAAACCAAAATTATCCATGGTGCTGCTGATAAAGTATCAAAGGCTATGGGTGGGGGAAGTAGTGGGGCTTTTCTTGGAATGTGATGTACTCACAGCTTCTTTATTGAAACTACACCCAGTTAAGTCTGTCATTTGGGGGGTGGGTGGGTGGGGGGTAGGGGAGGTGGCAAGTGGTGGTGGGGTAAGACATACAAGCAAAGAAGAAGATACAGAAACAGATCTTTGAATGAAAACAAAAGTTTATTTCACACCCAAGTGCCAAATAAACGAGAAGAGCATGCCAAGGGCAGAAAAAAAAAATAATAATAACCACTTTGTAGACAATAATTTACAATTTCATCAGAATTATAGTTATGAAAAATTTACATTTGTAACAAAGTTACAATCGATCTAATGCATGTTAAAAAAATCTAAATCACTTTTGTTTTTTACTTTTGGTTTTCTTTGTTTTTTTTTCCTCCAAATATCTAGATCAGCTCAACATAAATATGAACACATGTCAAACACTCTTTTGTTTACTACACAAAAATAAAAATAAAAAATGAAATGGTACATTAACAAATGGCCATTATCATCACTTTGCTGCATCTGTAAGGTTAATTTGAATGTTTCCCTTACAAAACCGTTAACTGTATATAGACCACCGAATGATAACATGCCGCCGGATAGAGAACCCATACTGTATAGTATGGTATTCTAGCCTGCTCTCCTGTAAACCACAGAGCAAGGCTAGAAATGAACATGCAACTTTATATGAGGTGTTTCACTACTTGATAATAATCACGCCTCTAAATAGTAACAGAATATACAAAAAACACATATCGAAGATATTTGATTTTTTTTTTTTTTTTTACAAAAGAATAATGAATGAAATTCCTTTTGGGGTGTTACCTCAAGAGTTGACATTAATTACAAATACATTCAAGATTCCTTACACCCAGTAAACAATCATGCCATTTTCTGATTACAATTTTTCTACAGATTTAAAAAAAAAAGAGAGAATTTTGTTTTGGGGGAAAATCCTCCTTTTTTTCGGTTTATGCTTACATTTCAAATCAGTTGCAATTGGCCCTAAATATGTCTGGGATTCACACTTACCCTACACAAGTCTGGGTTCATATGAGCTTACCAGCCTCACACAAACCCTATACAAGTCTGGAGAATGTGTAAAAGGTTCACATGAGCTACCTAAGCTCACCCCCCCTCCATTATAGCATTACTATATCATGTATCGGTGTACGCATACCTAATTATGAAATGCATATCACTATGGTATCAGCCATCGCAAAGGTCCATTCTGATGGTGGGTATAATTTTTTATACCACTTCTCATCTTATCAAAAGAGGACAGGCATATGCACAGATATTAAATATCCATTCAAAGTTACCTTCCTATAGCTAATGCTATTGTTGTCAGATCAATTCCTGGGTAGATCGTGCTTGTTACAAATACTTGGGGGAGTCGATTAATCAATATGCACAAAGAGCAAACCAAAACAAATCGCTCGCTGTATTATCAAAGATCATTATTCTGAAGTGCAAGCTTGACTGAAGTGGATGATCAATTCACGCAAGATGGATCAGATTATAAATAGTAATCTAAATTATATTTTGCAGGGCAATCTAATGAATAATCATATAACAGCATGTGCTTGTTAATGCATATTCAGATGGCCAGGTTACTATTATTCAATAACATTTAATATCTATTCTTAAGGCAAAAATCATTGTAGGTGCACACTCAGATGATCCATTCATGAACGATGATGGATCAGATGATCCATTCATGAACGATGATGGATCAGATAATATATTGTCATCTAAATTATATTATGCAGAGCAATCTAATGAATAATCATACAAAAACATGTGCTTGTTAATGCATATTCAGATGGCCAGTTTACTATTATTCAATAACGTATGTCTATTCTTATGCCAAAAAACATCAAAGGTGCACACTCAGATGATTGATTCATGAGCAATCTATGAATAATCATGTAACACATGTGCCTGTTATTGCATATTCAGATGGCTAGTTCACTATTATTCCTAAACAGTGGCCTAAATCGTATCAGGACACTGTTATGTGATAGGACTATCTTTAAAATGCACCACTCGACAGACAAGCTTGTGGTTTTTAATTTATATTCCATCATGCTGAGTAAATTCCAATCATTTGTACAGAAGCTGATTAGTTTCTATAAAGGGGTCAAAGATTTATTAATTCACTTGTCACACAAAGCTAACCTAATCCCCCAAAACACAAATCAATTGAAACTTTCAGTGTATCACGAAACATGACCAATATGTCCTGACTTGATCAATGCCAATTAGAGTTCAGATAATCATATTCATATCTCAATTTTTTAAACACATGCATATTTATTATTAGTTAATGAATTATTTATTATTTGATTATGATTGTTTCCAATATTACAATGAAGGGTAATAATTTCTCTTACACTTAATCGCATGACCGGACAATTCACCTGGTCAGATGACATATTGGAAACAAACCAATGTCCTGTTCAAACATCTACACCCCACAAAAAAATAAATAATTAAGGGGCCAAGGAAGCAGACTGGATATAGACTCACACTTTTGTACAAATCCTGCCCGGCCATTGTGTTACATATTACAAAGAAGAAATCCAATTAGATACATAAAGTCTTTGTACAATTCACAAACAATTATGTCACAGTTTCACCACCGCTTTCCGTAAACTCCCACTGTTATCCAAGGAACACCCAGATTGGAAAAATGCTGAGCTTAATATCCAACCTACAACCCAACCCAACCCCAGACTCCCAAAATAAGGAATATTAAACATGGCAACAGATGAAGTAACAAAAAAGTAGTAAATGATATCAATGACAACAATGGCCTAGAGAGGAACATTGTGGCAATAAGAACACTGCTATAACACTAACCACTGAGCTTCTGTAGCAAAAATGGCACCTTATCATTCATCACTGAGAATTCCAACAAACTCCCTCGGCCAAAAACAAGGAGTATATCCTGAACAGAATCATATGATACATTCTTTTCCAGGGAGTTCTATTTTTGGCCTAGCACTAACTATCAAATTTTCAGACCGAGATAATTTAGTTTAAAACAGGCCTGTGAATGAAAACAGCTCGGTTACGTACAGGATTTAGAGGCTCTATTAAACATTCCATTTTGGCGAAATCACAGACACGCCTTATGTTTCTTAGAAACTCAACGATGATGACATCCAAGGAGGAACTACAATTAAACAACTTTGTTTCCAGCATGACCATTTGTAAATATACACAGTGCGACTTAATAGTGCATGGAAGATTTAAAGGTTAGTGTGTGCCTGTATGGTGTTATAGAAGTGTGCCATCAAACTAGGGCACATTGATGCCCTGCAACAAGTGTTTCACATGCTCCACTTTAATAATCATTTAATGACACAAATTTTACTGATTTTGATGTAATTTTCTCAAAAGGAATTACTTAATCTTCTAATTTGGTTGTCCCCACAAGTTTTTGATTGTTTCAATGGTTTGGGACTACTATGCAGCATCACTTTGGGGGTAAAAAAAAAAGTATTGTTAGCAGGACTTGAGAGAGATCAAGTTAGTGTATATTTTAGTATAAACTGGAAAGAAAATAGTCGACCACAGGAGGAATTTTGGGTATTTGAGTTAATGTTTTGTCATCTCGGATGATTGGACAAGAGTCTTGATTTCATCCCTGGTTTATGGGAGAATAGATCAATGAGGGAGCCACCTTATTCATTAATAGATCAGGCGTTGGCGTTATACCAAAAACACCATATATGGCATTTTCTTATTGGTTCGGCACAGAATAACTGGCAACCTTGGCATAGGTTGGGGTCACTCCTAGCAATACCTGTCAAAAGTAACATTTCAGTGAGGTTCTATTTGCAAAATGTGAAACACTTCCATTGAAGGTTTATATGTTCCATCTATACCAAATGCAGTTATAACACTACAACAAGAAAATGTTACCCTTATGTACATAAATGATTAAATCTCTAGGTTTTGCATGGTACACACAAAATATTTGAATATTCTATCACTTCCCCCACTTTTAATGTAACATTCCTGGAGCCACCAAGCAGTGTCTTGATAGCCCCTGTACTGTCCAAGAGGGAGAAGGTGACCAATATAGGACCAATATAGGATTTATTTTTTAACAGGACTAAGCTTAATCCTTAATCCTAACCTATACTTTGTGTCTAACATATCTGTGCCTCCACCATAGTGCCAATATTTACCAGAGGTTAGTGTAATACTCCCAATGGTGGTGTCCCTGGTATCAATTTTCAAATACCTTGTGTGTTAATTTGGCCAAAAAAATAGCCAATTCTGTATTTCCCATTATTAAAATCCCTTCCTTTTAAGCTATGTAAAACTTCAAAACTGTATTAGGCTCCTTGGTCAATTAGCAGCAAAGGGTTGGAATGTCTTTTATGATGGGATACACATTTTTTATGAAGACTAGGCTCAATATCCTAACAGTAAACCTGACGTAGTAAATCGCTTGTCACTCTACAATTCACAATCATCTTCACATTGCACCATGTGCGAGTATGAAGCAACAATCGACATACAATATTTTGGCTTTTAGCTGAGGACTAACATTCCCATGTTTTATATTTTAGGCTATGACTATGTTAAGTTTTTGTTTAAAATTTACAATTAAACATATTTGTTATTGAATTAAATAGACATTTGTACCGATATTTTTATTTCATTAAAAAAATGGAATCAGAACCCAATTGCAGAAACAAGCAAACCTACATTAAAGGTACTATCAGACTTTATTTTTGGTTATAAATTCCCCTAAATATCTGGATTGGCGTAAACGTCTGTATATCTCATTGGCTGTGTTTAACATGCACGTGCATTTATTATTGACAATTATCGATTTATGAATATGATTTCTACCTGAACAAAATGCATAAAGCATGCTTCTGTTTTTCGGTAATGAATGTTACAATTGGCAAAATGAGTAGAATATAGTTGTTTTATAAGACGAACAATTTATATTTTGCTGTCTGACAGTACCTTTAAATAAACTGTATGAATATGTATAAGTTAAAGCTTTTATAAGAGATAACATGTTATCCATTCAGGCCATATTGATCCAAACTACAAAACAATGTTTATTCATGAAGGCTAAAAAAACCTTACATGAATATGTATGAGGAATCATTCCATTGCAGGTAATATTATAGTATATTCAGTATATTACTGAAACCCATTACATAAACAACTGCAAGAAATTAGCATATTATTTAAAAGACTTACATAAATATGCACAACTGCATCAAATTCAGACTATTTGAAAATAATTACTGAATTTCCCTTACATGAGTGTGCATATGAGGACTTCATCAAATTACAAAATGAGAAGGTATACTACTGTCCTAATTTGTAATCATATCATTACATTACCCTATCCCAAAATTAAAAATAATTTTGTCCTTCACTTGAAGAGAAAAAAAAAAGAATATTGACTACAAAACTCTGCACAGAGCTAGAGTTGCAATAGCACACAAAATAATAGGTAAAAGCTAATGAATACAAGGAGGTTTATATATGTTGGTCGGCGAAGAAACATCTAACACTACTTATCAACAAGATTTACTATGATCTGAATTGTCCTCACTTCACCAATCTTACAAGGTTGTAACTTTGGTACAAGACCCTCCCCCCTTCTCTGTTCCCCACACCAGGGAGAGGGAGTAATTTAAGTGACTACCCCAGTCTCACAGAACCATCAATGCAATAACTGGTTTCATGATCACAAATGCAAAATGGTAACCAGAATGACTTTATCATTCTGCACCTTTCTATCACTAGCGGATGGCCAAAGCAAGAATACAGGATTAAAATATTTGGAACATAGCACTTTTTTCATTTCTAAGATGAACCACTTAACACATCTCATGGTATTTGGTGTGAAAAATATGGGTTGCATTTTATTTATACTAAAAGCCGAGACTATTTTTTTTTTTGCTACAGGTATTACATCACCTTATATTTCAGGTCTGAACTTTGACATGCCTGTAATAAAATCTTGTTCACTGAATTCATACAATGGCTAGAAGGAACAACTCTCGCCCTGAATATGCTAGAAATATGCTAGACTGGTCACCCCATTTGTTGTTATATATGGGTCTTATCTATGACCCATCACAAATTTCATGGGGAGGTGGGTGACCCATAGATAAATCTCTATATAATAAATCACATGATGGGTACACACTGTGAAGAAGGTTCAGTGCAGAACCCACTTCCAGATCAGGTGATCAGCTTGCCATGCGGACAAAACTCACAACCTTACTGTGAGTTGCTGAAATTCATAATGTGGTTACTTTCAGGTTGACTATCTATGGTAACCTACCTATATGTTTGTCAGCATCAACTAGGCACCTTCTCTGTATAAAGTGAGAGGGTAAGGTGGGGCAAAAGTGGGGGAAGGGGGTGGGGCTAAATCCATATGCTTTCATATATTCTCAAATTTTCATGTAAACAGGGTCTCTCATTATATCAATCATAAATATGCCACCAATCCTTACAGTAAAATCTTACAACTTCTTGACCAGTCGTTATAGCATATTTCTGAGGCAATATTGGGCAGTCCAAAAATGAGGAAAGGCTTTTGTTAAAAAAAAAAAACATAATAAAATAAAATTATAAAGTAGAGCTAAAACTGAGCATTGCATTTGCTAACACATATATATATATATATATATACATACATATGAAATATGTATCTATACATATATATATATATACATATGAAACATGTATATATATACATATATATGAAATATGTATATATACATATATATATATATATATATATACATACATATGAAATGTGTATATATACATACATATATATCATTATGTATATTAAATTCATATTATGTATTTATATATTTCCCATCAATACATTCAGACAAGAAAATTAAACCAAACAAAATTGACAAAACTTTGAAATCAAGGTATTAGTCGAATCAAACATATCATATTCTAATGTACAATTCAGTTTTCAAATTTAGAAAAAACAAGGATCTGCCAAGTTCAGAATTACTTGTAAAAACTTATGATAGAAACCTGCTATTAGCTAGGATGAGAATATGGGGGAGGAGGGGTGGAAGATCAGAGAAGAGGGGGGTTGGAGATGAAAGTATTATCCCAGGGATAATCATGGAGGGAGACCTTGAGGGTTAGCTAGGATGGGGGTTTGGAATAGTGGGTGTGGTGATCTGAGATCAGGTCATATCGGCCAGGAAGAGTTGAATTCCAAAGGAAAATCGTTTTCTCTATACACCTACTAAAGGTACAGAATATGCTATAAATGTAGAGATGGTGTATTTTCTGATCAGGTATCAATGCATGTCATGAATAAAACCTTTCTGACGTCTGGACGCGTGCAACTGTGTATTAGCGTAACAAACATCAAGTCTTGGGAAACGGCTTTTGTGCCAAACAGTCATAAGCCACTCATGCCCGTGTTCCCAGAAAGAAAATAAATGCTGTAATTACTCCTACAAACTATATAAAAGAAGGTTCGCAAGGCATAGTTTGGTCCATTTTCCCCCGTTTCATGTTGAGCTGACTGAGAAGTGCAAGCCTTACAAAAGCCTACTGTAAGCAAGCCAAGTTGAATAATTGAAATTGTGCAAGGGAAATTGCTTGTTGAAAAAGCTTGTTGAAGCTTAGTAGTTTAGTACTGTAATTGTTTTTGTGGAACAAGGAAACTGTTCCAAATAAACCGATGCATGGACAAGTAGTGCTATTATTGTTTCTTTTGTGCTGATTTATGCTAACCAGATATTCCCACTCTTCCTAAGGTATTCTACAGGGAGGCGAGCCCCCACCCCCATGCCGGCCCTGGATTTCTTCCCCCCCCCCTCCCGATGTTCTATTTATATACAACAGAATAAACCTGTCAGCAGTAGTACCCCTGAAATGTTGACTCATTACTCCCTAGTAATTTTATACCCCCAGGTTAGGGAAAGATTGCTATATGGAATCCAACCACCAATATTTTTACTAATATTTAGGAATACAATTTGCTTTTGCAACCATCATGCTAACTGACATTGTGGTGGCCTATGAATTTTGATTTAACCAAAAAGAAAGTTTTGGCTAATTTGTCTCCTTGTCATGGGGGAAAAAATTGGATATTTCAGGAGCATACATTTCTTAGCCAATCGGATTTTGCCTTGCTGATGGTTTCATGACACCCTTTGTAGTTTCAAGACAACCATTTGATCCAATTCTTTGCCAATCTGAGTTTGTCTCACAGATGGGTTTTCAGAATGAAAGCTTCATCCCCAAATATATCGGAAAAGCTATCGCTATCACATGTTACCGTATGACGAAGGGGTCTAAACACTGGTCAATGGTATGTGGACAACAGCTTTTTAAATTAAAATTTAAGAAAGACAAGACTCCTATAAAATGATCATTCTTTAGGTAATAGTGTCTGGTTGGATGAAGTTAACATTTGTTTCTTTGGTCTGGAGGAAGCATTGCTTAGGGAGCAAATGTCCAATTCACTTTATTACGAATCCCATATCCTCACTTGTTCAAAAAGGTTTAACCTATAAAACGCATCCCTGGATATTGATCAATTCTTATTTGCTTCTTTGTGTTACTGATTTTATCAATTTACATATTCATAACAGTGGATGAATATTCATATTTCATGAATATTCATATTTATCAGACATAAGTGTGCTTGAAAAGTAGAGGGCTTAATTAAAGAGGTCCTGATCAGGGCACATGCCAAGAAAAAAAATACACGTGAAAGAAAAATGAAAAGGCATCGTTTGGTCCAACTACTGCCTTCATATCATTTAATTCTGCGTAATTGAAGAAATCCCAGTGGTGCTAAAACTATGACATCCACTCCTGGAAATGGACTCTGAATGTATCAGCTCATTTTAGCATGTTAATGACATGGAAATTGCACTATATCAAATACCACGGCAATCGTTATCATTTTTTTTTTTTTTTAAATAATGATTGTCAGCTGGGTATAAATGTCGCAGATGCTGTATTGACAGTGTATTAAACTTGTATCATCCTGGTTTGTAAACGGCAACAGGATTCGCAACATTTGTGGTCAGCCTTTAAATTTAACATTTTATATCTCGGTAACGGGAGAAGCTATGAAGAGTTGGACCAAGGAGTGTCTTTTGTATTTCTCGGCCACATATCATATTCTGTGTCATGACCTCGGTAATACACTAAACAGGACAAGGAAATTTTTACAGGAATTTAGGGAGGTCAAACATGTCAGTCCGTGGGAGGGAAGGGTGTGCGGGTTCTCCTGCAAAGTCATTTCTGAACTGGCATTTCTGATTAGCTGAGAAACACACACACACAGACAGCTAACATGAACACCCTCGCTAAGCAATTTACACATGCGATAAAGGACATATCCTACGGAAGGTGAGAGTACAATGATCCACATTGTAAATATTAAAACCACATATAGCCACAATGTTTCATCATTAAACCACTTGCCCCGAGTATTAAAACCATTTTCTCTACAAAAGGAAAGAGCCATAACTGTCTGCTTCACCAAACCACCATGTTTATGCTGCCATCCCCATGGTACAACAGATGTTTGTAAAAACCAATATATAA
>JAODFY010000020.1:314699-327833 GCA_027580055.1 Paracaudina chilensis | reverse complement strand
GACGCTCGCTCAAGTCTATGCCTGTACATATTACGGTATATGATTTCACGTCACGTGACACACTATGCAGCCGAGCATTTCAATATGTGCGTTCAATAAATCGACTTGAGTAAGGTGGCCCCTATCACGTGACGCTTCTTTTCTGCTTCAAAGTCTCATTGTGTGGTACTGGTGATATTTGAATTTTTCCTTCAAAGTAACTACACAAATATTCACAATTTAGCATAACATGACTTTTTGTTATCGAAGTAAAAAAAAATGGACACAAATCTTGACAATGCTGTATAAATATTGTTGTTGTCCCCGGGAGACACTATTTTATACACGATATTGTAGAGACACTATTTTATACACGATATTGTAGAGACAATATTGTTGCACCTGGAAGACAATATCGTAGAGACAATATTGTATAGAGAACGGGTCTGGAAATACTTTGTCACTTCTGGAATCCCGCCCGAAAAGACCGATTTTGTACGTTTTTCACCCCTTTTCAGAAATGACAAAGTATTTCCCACTGCGTTACGCCCGCAATATGTTATTTGGATATATTTTCTAAACGCATCCTGATGTGACGTAAGCCCTGGAGGGGTTTTCTGTGTCTGCTAGATGGCGATAAAACCCTGCAAGTAGCACAGTGACGAGCCCCGTGTGCAAGAAAGCGGACCTACTGACTGAAACAGGCCAGTATCGGGTCTGGAAATACGTTGTCATTTCTGGAAATCCGCCCGAAAAGACGGATTTTGTACTTTTTCCACCCCTTTCCAGTATTTCCCACTGCGTTGGTAGTAGCAAGGGTGATTTTAGTGATGCTGCAGCTGATTTCCAATTTGTGAGAAAAATTGCTATCGTTCACCATTTTGGGCGAACCAGGAGCCAATATCCAATTTGAATATAATTGTCAACCACAAGGTTCCTGGAGTCATCTATAGTGAACTTCTGTATTATACTAAGGCATGCAGCATCAATACATACACACTAGAAATGTAGTTCAGAAGGTTTTCAACTTCATTTAATGGTCTTCACTTGGGTAAAAATCAGCGGAGCTTGCCGATATATTTTTCATCTCTCACATTATTCATTTTTGTTGCTCACGTACAGTGGAAGCAAAACAGAGCCTGGATCCCACCTAAAATCACTTTCCACAGTGAACATATTTTGTTGCTCACACTGACAGTACCTTTAATCCATATTGTGCTAGAAGTGGACATGTTACCCTCTCAGTTCATGCTCCTTAAATAATATTATTTGAAAAAATATCATACTCTTTTCCCCAAATGCCAGACAAAATCATTCTGAGCCTTGCTCCAAGAAATATTCTTTATAACATGCAGAAAACAACTACACACATAATTAGTTTTTGCCCCCACGATGGGTTATAACGACCTTGCTTTGCATTCGCATCAGTACACATGTTTTATACATTCATGGCAGTATATTAATATCATCGTCCGTTGGGCATGGCTGGTTCCTGCTCTGTGGAGGACAAAGCTAGCAGATTAAATACATTTATCTGTTAATAAAATAGCTCCCTTGGGTATGAAAAACAGATCTTAACTTTGGATCTTTGGAACTAGACATGGTAACACTGCAATTACTCTGGCAAACCAATGTCTATTTTAAATATGATGGGGGTGGCATGGGGAAGGGGAACCAGGGGGATTTTATTTACAGCAAAAATTCAGCTTTGCATGAGAATGTTATTGCTGAAAATGGAGTTTGGGATTAGGAGCACACCTACAAACATTAAATCATGCATGTTTATTATGGTTACTGCATGATTTACAAAACTAGTAAATGTACAGTATTAGGCTATTTGCCACACTCATCTACTAATACCCAAACTGATAACTAAATGTGGTGGTGTTTAGTATAATTTTGTTACTCGCTATACCCAAAATTGAATGCTTTCAGCATGTCTGGAGGTTTCTTGTCATTTCAGGCAGATTTACCAAAAATTTCACATACTGCATTAAGTTTGCAGTATTTGATTTGCTTATATTTTGTCTTCACATGTGCCCAAATGTGCCCAAAGAGGCAGATTCTTTTCATAAATGTGGATGACACAAAAGTAAAATATTGTTCCCCTTCATCTCAGTACAGATCGATGCCAAGATTGACTGTTGTTCATGATTTAGCTGATTCTTTTAGTAGATTCAGTGTAATTTCCATTTTTGTTTTAAGTGTGCTATTATTAGGGTACAATAAATGGGAAAATTGACAAAAGTCCACATGTGCACAAGCTAAGGGCACAAGCTTAGGGCAGAAGCTAAGGGCACAAGCTTAGGGCACAAGCTTATTTTGAATGAACACTGCTTAAATAAAATATGATAGTACCTCCTGTATTCATTATTAATTATTTGACCTCTGCTGCTCTTTGTTTCATTGCAGTTGCCGCTCCATCTGAGCCTTGGACCACCTTGCCGTGACAACGCCACTGGCACCCACCATATGGCATACCCATATGGCAGCCTCTGAATTCTCGCAGATCGGTGTGCATTGTCGGCTGAATGATCCGAGCTAATCCCTCCTCCATGAATGGAGGACGTTTTGATTTCTCAGATGGAGGTTCCTACTGTGGGGGGTGGGAGGAGGGCAAGGCCCACGGGTACGGGGTCTGCACGGGGCCCCATGGGAAGGGAGAGTACAGTGGGTCCTGGCACTACGGGTTTGAGGTGGTAGGGGTGTACACATGGCCAAATGGGAGCACCTTTGAGGGTTTTTGGAAGAATGGAATGAGGCATGGGTTAGGGGTGGAGAGCAAGGGTAGATGGATCTATCGGGGGGAATGGTTGTCGGGGTTCAAGGGGAAGTATGGCATCATCCAAAGCCAGTCCAGTGGGGCACGCTACGAAGGCATGTGGAGCAGTGGTCTGCAGGATGGGTATGGAGTTGAAACCTACGCAGATGGGGGTAAGTTCCATTTTAATTCAGATCTAATTCAGAATATTATGGTATACAAACATATATATTATGGGAAGATTTATATTGTTAGTAAAATTAATGCAATATGTTATCTATGGCAGAACCCTTGGTTGACATGGAGAATGAGGGCCCATATCCTCACCCCCACCCACCCCTTAGGGGATGGGAAGGTATTATAATTGGCTGGTCATCACTCAGCTCTGGGTGAATTGCCCATTGAATCCAAGGTACATGTACACATGTATAGGTTTCAATGACTTAACCCTCCCATGTTTACTATCTTTAAAATGTTCCCCCTCTCAGAAATCCTGGGAGATCAGGATATACATATATCCACCACTTTTTGAAAAGTTTGCTATTTAATTAGAATCATTTGCCTCATTGAACATACTGATGTTTCATAATCATGTGAGTTGTAATTTCGGCCACTCTCGCTACCTACCCACCTCCAGAGAAAATTGACCTTTCCTATAGTCTTGTTCTTATGCTGTAATTGCTTGTCCATTTCATCCACAAGGTTCCCTTTAAAGCTCTGTAATTACTTTATACTGCATTACACCATCATCCCCTTCATACCAGGAAATTCCACGACCCCTACCATTAAACAAGTATTAGGATGACCAGAACTGTATGTGTGCCATCAGCAGATAAAATATATAATATACAGTGTAAGATTTTAAAAGAATAGTCAAACAAAAGAGGAGGAGAATCTACACAAAATGGTGATGTTTGATCAGATATTGATTTGAATCAAACAGCCTGTGATGTCATTAGCTCACTTGGTGTGGAAAAGCCTTTGTTATTCTTTATATTTTTCATGCTTTTTTCATACCAATTTTAAATGGTATACCAATGTGTGTAATGTTTTTGAGATATTTTTGTGCAGCAGTAATGGTTACTTTGATATTCTATTTCTATCTGATAATTTATTTCAAGAAAAGAAAAAAAACACTAATTAAATTATAAAGTTATAAAGCACCTTCTCCAGTCAATGTGTAACTGTGATGTCACAAATGTTGCCAGATTCCTAATGAAATTTGAAAATGCGAACTGATTTCCAATGTTCATATCTCAGCAACCAATTATGCTATTAAAATGGGACTTCCACCACTGGGTGAATTTTTTACCTCTTCTTTCCCTTCAGAAAGTGTCATTTTCCTCTGGTATATTATTTGTTTAAGAATTTTCAATGGTTGTCGATCTGTAGGCCTAAATATGGTAGTCCTGGACCACCGGACACCTCTCTAATTTCTCACACTGTAAAAATACCCATTGATAGGATCACTAATTTTGCACCCAATCCCCCAGTTTTTAATTTCAGTTGATGTGTACTAGAATGCACATGTACAGTATATGGACAAATTACACCCACATTATGTAGCGTGCAGTTGGCAAGCTTACGAAACTATGCGATGTTGTGCCATTACATAAGGTACAGATATTGTGTGTTTGTGCCAAAAAGTGAAATACAAAGTAAAATACCTTGCAGAACCAATCTGCATATTAATGTGCAACTTATCCTCAGAAATGTACCCTAAAGGGAGAACTAAAATATAATGATAATGGAGTTCATCTCAGGAAACCAGAAAAAAAATAATTGTAATTGTTTTTATATCAACCAAATTATTGTAAGTATTTTTATATCAATTTCATTTTTTTTTGTAATTATGAAAACGTAGACTAGCTGTGAGTGTAATAGTAATTTATGGGATGACAGTTATATGGTGAGTCTGTAAGCATGTCATGGAATCATAATATTGTTAATGATGCATGTGATGTGTTAAGTAATTAAGAATGAACCACACGCACAACCACGATGTCACATGGAGCACAGTGCTTATGAGATACATTTTGGGGGGGGGGGGGAAATGCTAGAAGTTTTTACGCTACTTTGTGTCTTGGAATCAATCTTGCTTCTTCTTGTCAGTCACTCTAGGTTGCTCTGTCTCTAGGTATTTGTGCTGTAATGTAACTGTTTCATCATCCAAGTCAATGATCGTTTCGTTTCGTCTTGTAATTACTAGTTGTGCTTGTGGTAGAGGGCATGCCTGAAAGTAACTTTCTTTTTCACTGGTCCCTGCGTAATGTCAACACGTTGTTGTACATGGATTCCGGTCGTAACAGTTTTGTCAAAGTAGGTACGAATGTCTTTCTTCCTCCATCCATACTGGTGAACCTATCCCATCGAGAGGTGTGTTACTGCTGAAATTCTAAACTCGCAATTTGCAGTCCGTTTTCGGTGACTTAATTAATCAACTTAATTATCAACTGTGAACGGTTAACTTAATTATCAAAGTGTGAACTGTTGAGTAATAGTAGATTTTACTTGTCTGTGCCTTTTCATTTTGCAATCTCAAATAAACCTGAATAATAATCATCAAGTAAGCCCACGGCTTCATGAGGCATTATGGCTCTTGGGTGTTACTCTTCAGTTTGATATTTGTTACATATTTCACATTTTGACACATTTTCTTCTATTTCCACATTGATTTGTGGCCAATAGAGAAGTCTTTTGCCCTACATTTACATTTTTCAATTCCCAAATTAACATTATGTATTACCTTCAACAATTCTGGCCTCGTGACCTTTGGGATTATAATTTTGTCACCTCTGATTCCGCCATTGAAAGCACTTTTTGCTCTGGATATTCCAGAAAGGTCTTATATATATATGCAAAGTGGTGTTTCTCAACTGGCATGTGGCCACTGACTTTTGAGTTAACTTTAATATCTCTTGTAGAATGGGGTCAGATTGGGTAGTACAGTATGTTGCACTTCCTTCAGTTCTGAATTTGGAGAAATCTGCACTGCATCAATTTCGTCATAATCGTCAACAATAGTGGATATGTTATAATTTTGATCTTTCCAATAGGCTCATGGTAGAGCATCTGCAATCAGTATTTCTGAACCGGCCTTTAATATATTTGACATTTATTGGGTACTTTGGATACATATTCTGTCATGATGTCTTCATTCTCGCCCTTTCTGAATTGAAGACAAATTTAACTCCTGGCTGGACATGTATCTTGGCCTATAGCAATGTCGGAGAATTTTCTTTGGTAATTTGGAAATTTAGAATGTACAATTATTATTCTCTGTATAAGCTTTCTAGTTGTACCATGGATGGTAGTTTTTGGCCTCCCAATCCAATTAAATGGGTTTTAGCTTTAATTAATTTCTTTTTGCTGGCCTTAATTAAGTTGGATATTACTTTATATTCTGCTCCAGTGTCGTTTTTTACTTTTACTTGCTTAATATATTGTCAAATGTTCCATATATACGTGAATTTCTCTTACCATGCATATATCCGAATATTTAATTTTCCTGGTCTTGCCGCTCTTGTACTGAACTTGTTAATGTTGCTTTGCAGGACAATCGCCAAAGTTTTTTGTGTTTCAAATTTTCCAAACTTTCCACAACAAGAACTTTGGGACTTAATTATGTCCATTCTGCTTTTTGTTTCCTTCTCTGCTGCGAGAGATTTTATTTGCGATAATATGTTACTTGGCTGGCTCCACAGTTTGGAGTGTTAATTTCGGCTCTCAGCATTTCTCATTATCCTCTTGTATTCCACAAACTACTCGTCTCGAGTAAGTTCATTGTTTAACAAACCAAATTGCCAGTTCTTTGCCTTTAAGCTTAAAGGAGAAATAAAACCAGCAAGTAAACTTAGATTAGCCCATATGCTATTATATTCTACTCTTTTCTTGTTTTTGTCATCATGCAACCAGTGAATATTGTAATGTACATAATTTGTTCTTGTGTTCTGCTGTTAGTTCATTACAGATGATATTCAATACGGACAAGGTAACATTACTATTGTAAATGCGATACTGTATCCTACTATAGGTTGCATGCCATTTGCTAACAAAGTGTTACGTGTGTGAAAGTTTATTCTCGGTAGACTCTATATCATTATCATCTCATTACATGGAATCATGAAAACGCTTTAGTAGAAGAGTATTTTTAGCTGGATGAATTTGGCATGGTTTTCTGCTCATTTTTTTGTATTCCAAATTAAATTATGATGCAGAGCTAAACACACAGTTTACCTTGTAGGTGTGAACTATGAACAAGCCAATTGAGTTCTGCATATTTACAAAACTCACTCGTCCATGTAACACTAGTTGTAGTGAGTGGTAATGATGAGCGCTCTATGCTTGCACCAAGACACTCAGATTATGGTTTCTTTATGTTTTGTAGTCATGGCAGTAATAGTTGGGCTCCAGTGATGAATGGCAAGCAAGGCCATTGTACTAATTCCTTGTTCCCCAACCTGGTGCCTCGATCTAGCGTGGGGACGGCACTTAATGAGGGATAGAAAAGCATTTAAAATTGTCATCTGGATTTACATAAATATTTTTATATCTCATTGGCTGTTTTTTAATGCATATATGTATTAATAATTAATGACAATTATTGATTTATGCATGCAATTTGTTGCTGTACAAAACGTGTCAAACATTCCTGAGCTTCATTTCTCGCTAATGAGTTACACAATGAGTAGAATATAGTTGTTCCATAAGAGGAACAATGGACTGAATGATTAAGGCCAGCAGACTGAGAGTTGAAGTCATATTTTGCTGCTCACAGTCAGGCCCGTAGCCACAGAGGGGACACAAGGCCCCCCCCCCCCCAAAAAAAAAAAAAAATGTGTGGGAAATAAAATTAATACAAATGCAGGGGAAAAGAGATAACAGATTGCATCATTTGACTTCTGAGCCTCCTGAGATAAGCAAATATTATCCAAAGGGGAAGTGGACACTGCCTCAGCTCCTCTTAGACCCGATCCCCCAGGATGGCCTACCTCCATTCATGTACCCCCAGAAATGATTTGCTCTGGCTACAGGCCTGCTGACAGTACCTTTAAGTTCAAAGGGGATTAGTCAAAAAATTGTCTTGGCCAGTGTAACGGTTTAGGACAATTTCAATGCCAGACCTTCATTGATTGTGGTCATCACACAATGTTGACAGCTTAGGCAAACAAATTAATGTGACAGGAAGGTGCCAGACAACAATGGTATAATAAAAAAGTGAACTAGCTAGAAAACTGGTAATGGGGTACCAGATTTGTCAGTAAGAGAAAGCAAAAGAAGGATTTAGCTTCAAGACCCATTTCCCAAATCAGCTTCTTCAGTGATACAATCTCTAAAATATTTTGATTGGTTTATATTCGCAACTGACAATGTTGTAGACCTACTTTTTTTGTTATGTGCAATTATGAAAACACATTCACACTTTTTTTTTGGGGGGGGGGGATTTAATGTTTGACTTTTAAACACTTTGTCATGTGTTAGAGAAGTTGACCCAATGAAATATTGCAGCCCCCATCATCTAGCTAGCTATTTCAAGAAGGCTCATTAAGAATCCTCAAATTGGTGCCTTTATAAAAGTAGAGTTGAAACCGCAGACTAGATCATTTGACGTCAAACCAATATGCATTTTTCAAAAACATTACAAACTTTGCCATACCTTTTCAAATTGGTATGATAAATGGTATAAAATTATGAAGAATAAAGTTTTACAGCCCAAAGTGAACTGATGACATCACCTGCATTATTGCCAGATGCTTCATTTAAATTAAAATATAAAACGATTTCAAAGGTCATTATCTCAATGACCAATGATGCTATTGTAATAGGACTTTATTAAACCATTGAGTGTAAGTAATTCCTTATATTACTATTCGTTTTGTTTGGCATTAGACTATGCTTTTGGTATTGAAGGTAAATTGCATTGCCTGAACGGGGATGAAAATTTGGCAAAAATTGTAATTCAGAGAAAAACGGCACTCTGCACAGTTAGCATTTTTCTGAAAGGGTTAATACAACACCAGCCACATTTCATTTAAAATAGTAAGGTTGGATTGCATATATGCAAGAGACAGTCGACAGACTGCAGTCCTTTCAGACAAATTGACAGCGGAAACAAACTGATATAGAAAAAATATTATTTCAATGAAACAAAATTGTAACTGGAGGGGATATATTCGTTTGCATGTTTGCAAGGGAGTTCATCTCATCCTTGCGGGGGGAAAGCTTACCTAGAAGCTATTTCTGGATACAGAAATTTTTGTCAATTTCATTCCTGTCAAGTCACGGAAATGAAGGACAAAGACGCAAATTAGTGATATGGAAGATTACACTTGGGTAGGGGCTACTCTTTTGCCGTGAGCAATTTATTTCATTAAATATCTTTTTCGCTCCTTTTCACAAAACTTTGTCGCTAAGGTGTACAGTGTACACATGAACATGTGTAATGCTGACTAGCTATGTTCAGTTTATGTGTTTGCTTTGGTGCTTGCCAGAGGTTATGCAATACAATTGAGACTGTTTCATCTCAGTTTTAAATCTTTGTGGGGACAAACATTTTTTTCCATTTATTTTGTCTATACATGTATACGAACAATGGAAAAATAAACTGGACACTGGAAAAACAATAGTAGTTTATCGCATGCTATTCTAACACCCATTACAGCCCCATCACCGAGTTATAGGCAATAAGTGAACAAGGATTAATACAGCCATCTTGCCTGCCAGTTTGTGCTTTTGCCTTCACACCTTCATAAAGGGGTCTAACAAGTACTATCATGACTACCAAACATAAACATTTAAGTGGTACTAATTGCAAATTCTAAACACTCCTTTAATAGTACTTAGTGTTACATGCATGAATTAATTTATGTACACAGGCTTTAATTGGCTTTGTAAGCAGGTCACACCTCCAATGAGGACTGTGTATTTACCTAATGGATTTAGTGTGGTTAGATGGTACAACTTAGGTCTAATGGTTGAATCACTTCATGGACACGCTGGAACAACACTTGTGTCAACGATCAAACCGACTGCGAAACCGTGAATCCAATTCTCGCAAAAGTTGTGCTTCTGTGGAACGTGTATAATACAGTTACTCCAATTTCTTTCGCTTACTTTATATAATCAAATTGCTTGCTCAAATGATAAAAAATTTCCTCAAATAATTAAAAATAATTTGCTTGTGTAGAAGATCAGACAATAGCCAATATCCACACCCTTTGTGTGCAATCGAAGAATTCATGGAATTGGTAAATAAATTGATGAATCAGCGCTCTTGAAAAATTCAGTTATTTCATAAATTGCGGTTTTATCCCCTTTCATGCCATATATTAGTTTGAATTTTCCCAATTCTTTGCATCGTTCAATAACAATTTAAATAAATTTGGTAAGAAACTAGTGGCATGTTTTTAATAATTGTGTTTATACCACTACATGATATCATTGTTCGCGAACCACTGCTATAAAGTTCTATGATGTTTGCAATATTTTTTCTTCTTATTTACAGGCTATAATCATCAAGTGTTAACAGGATCTTTTGTGCCTGAATGTGAGACCTTCAGGAGCTGGGAGTTGAATAGATAATATGAGTGTCACACAAGCAGCGAGATGCCTTTGCAGGTCCAGATCCCGTGGTCTTGCCGGAAGGACGCATTGTCGCGTCATGCAGCGATGCTTTGGATCATTAGCCCTCTTTCTTGCCAGTTTGGTGACCACACTTCCTCTTGTGACGGGTCAAGGATGCGAGAAGATCTACTCCAACGGTACTATCGAGTACCTGCCCTGTCAGAGCACGGGGGAGGCCCTGTTTCTCCTCAGGGTGGACCCCAAGGTGGAACCAGAGACAGCAACCTGTGGCCAAGAGGATTCCGTCTTTAGGTCAATGTTTTGTACTCTGGTGAGTAAACTGTTTTTATTTTGTTTTCATGCCAAGTTGTAAACTTGAATGCCATCGTTTGCTATATTTTTGAAAGATACTCTGTAGAGCAAGTGTTACTACTGTATATTCAGATATTATATTTCAATAAAAAAATTAATTATTCAGTGACACTGAATAAATTATAGATAATTTTTGTTTTAAAAGGCTTCTGGATGCAATGTGCAACTGTGATGTCATGTCACAAGTGTTACTGATTTCAAAATTCTATATCTCGACAACCAAAAATGCTTTTGCAATGGGGCATTCACTATGATGGAAACTATATATGGGACATAAACAATGATAGAGTGTAGTTTTTCTTTCTCTTTCCATGTCAGAATGTTTTATTTACACTGGACCATTCCTTTAATTATTAAAGCTTATTGATAGACAGTATAGGGTCATGGTCTATAACACTTGTTTTATAACACTTGTAAGGTCATGGCCACCAGATCAGCATTTTATTTTTAGGTAGATGAGACCAGGGTTGTAGCTACGTCAGGCGGAAGGACCCAGCACTTTATGTTGGCACTCGGCACCCAGGGCTAATACTTTGTCTTCCGCCCGCCACTAATTTTCATAACAGAGACGGAAAAAATGTTTGAAATGTAGCTCAAACTTACTGAAAATATTTAATATTCTGTTAATCCTTCTTCATAGTGACAAATATCATATATATTTGAGCCCACATTGAGTTTGATCGCATGTACGATGTCATTAATCATTGCAGAAAATAGTGCCATTTTACATCTGAATATTCCCCCAAAAATCAAAAGGATGGGGTTTGATGAAGAACATGATCAGTAAAAATGCCACCTGAATGGTAGGCTCCCTGTAGTGTGGTATAACAAATGTCATACTCTATACAAAACCTATATGTTTCATAATCCTCACACAACTATAGGGACAAGCACTTTTAGGGAATATAATTTCGTTTCGAAAAGCATTTAGCAAAACTATAATGGCATGGAATGAAAAAAAAAATCACACTTAGAGAAATTAATCATATTCACATTATTATATATATATTATATATATATACCATATATATACCATATATATATATAGTTGTGCATCTAGCATCTACTGTGCACAACTAGTGCACCCACTTTCAGTGAATATAATTTAATGCATTTGGTAGGCTGACATGAGAAACAATGTGGAATGACTAAAAAGATACACTCAGAGGGGGAAAAAATTACAGCTCAAACTGATGCGCTTTACCTATTTTCCAAAGTTTGATTTTTTTTCCCTTCTTGTCTCGGGAAGTAATATCCTACATGATAAGTGATAGGTTATTGAGACTATAATTATACTGGTACTAGATTTGTTGTCTTGAGAAGTAATATGCTACATGATAAGTTAGGTTAGTGACACTACTAGATTTGTTGTAAATTTGTTGTCTCGAGAAGTTATATTCTACATGATAAGTTAGGTTAGGTTAGTGACACTACTAGATTTGTTGTAGATTTGTTGTCTCGAGAAGTAATATCTTACATGATAAGTTATGTTAGGTTATATAGCGAGACTAATAGATTTGTTATATATTTGTTGTCTCCAGGAGTAATATCCTGCATTATATGTACTTGCAAGGATTGGGTGATTACAAACTAAGGAATTAATGATGAACAAATAATTAAAGACATCAAACTAAGGGAAATATTATTATTTCGCAGTTCTGAACGTCTGAAGTCTGTGATGCTGGTGAATATAGCATGCATACGGATGTTGGGGCATGTACAGTCATGAATAACTAGTCCATTATAAAATAGGGATTTTATTCACCACAATATTTCTATTAATGCATCTTGTTTGCCACAGTTGTTTTTTAGAGCTCTTCATGCAGTATATATATACTACTTATCATTTTAGTCTCTTTTTACTCTGGAATTTGTTGTTTGCCGACTTGGTGACTAATAAGTGAACAGCCTACGAAATTATCAATAAACTGATGGTTCGCAGGGTGTGGTGTGCATTTGATTGAGCCTAATAAACAAAAAAAACTTAACTTGCTGATACTAGTAATTAGACAAGCCCTGGTGTGTAACTGTTTGTTCAGATGTTACCATGTTACCATAGCAACCCAATATATATTGTATTTGATTTAAAAAAAAAATCACATTAATCTAAAGATAGATGAAATTGAAGGGAAACACAAGATAATATTATATAATATTCTTACAAAGCTCATAGTCTATGTTAAAAGGGAAGTTCATGGCCCAAAACTGAAAAACAGGTTTTTATATGTGTTAAATAATATATAACATTCACTGATCAATCCCATCTCTTTGAATTTAATAAACTTGACACAAAATTATGCAAATGCAAAGCTAACTAGAACTTGATTTGGATAGCGGCCATTTTGTATGGTTAGATGACGTCAAATCACTCCAATTAGCTGTTTGGAATCAATCAGCTGGCCCATATAATATTAGTCACCTATGTAGACAACAAATTTACATTAACGCAATTAACAAAG
>JAODFY010000020.1:301727-312359 GCA_027580055.1 Paracaudina chilensis | reverse complement strand
TGACCCAAATCATATGTTTATTTGATTTATTTCACTTTTTTTTCTCCGTGAAAAGTGTGTGTGTGTGGGGGGGGGTACACTTTTCTACTTCCTATACGCCTATGCGTGTATGAGTATTGCACGAGTATTGCATGATAATGAGTATTGCATAAGCATGTATACTAAATAAAAGAGTTATTATTTCGTTAAAGAAAACAAACCCAACGTTCTGAAGATATCAAACGTATTGAAACGTACACTTTAAGTGATACGGAGGTATCCATGTTTTTGAAAAAAAAAAGTATATTGGAAGTATATTATGGCATCGCTGAAAGTCCACCTTCTAAACATTTATAACTTGAGACTGGAACACGATATTTGGATGATGACTGCATGGTCTTGTGTATCATTTTACCCTCTTTTACGTAAACTATTCGTTTAATCTGTTGAATATGAAAATAAACCGGGAATGAGTATTGCACGAGAACATATATTTTATGAGAATTGCGAATGATTATTTTTACTTTTATTTCATAACAATTATTATTGCATGATAATTATTATTGCATGAGAATTATTATGGCATAACAATTATTATTGCATAACAATTATTATTGAATGTGATTTATTATTGCATGAGAATTATAAAGGTATATCAATAAATATTGCACGAGGACTGTTATTTCATAGCAATTAGTATTCATGAGAGGTATTATCGCATAAGAGTAAAATTTGCAATAATTATGGCATGAGAATTATGACGGTATTGCACGTGGAATATATATATACATTCGTCATAAATTATAAGAGAAAAACAAAACTGTATAATTGTCTCATTCAGCTGGTAATTTACCGTCGAATGTACTTTCACTCAGCGTCCACGAATTGATAGTTCAATTCTACGACCTCTCTTATCTGACTCATAGTCGTTCACGTCACGTGGTATAACATTACTATCTTTCCCAATCTCTACCATTCCATCAAAGACAGCCTCTAATCTTCCCCAAGGAAGACTTATTTCACTTTCGGTCATGATTTATTCCTTACTTTCTATCTCCTTGGAGGATGGACGCTTCATATTTGAAGGTTTCCATTCGGTGTCGGCAAAGTTTAATTATTTTAGCTCGTGTATACAAAATTATGTTCCGGATTTTTCTTTCTTCATTGGCGTGAAACGCCGATGTGTCCGAAGCCTCCGCGATATCACATCGTAAATTAATCTGTCGATTTGATTCGTTACCGGTATCTTATTTTGTTGTTTTTGAATCATTAATTTTTATTTTGTTGGTTTGATTCGTTAAGTTTATTTTGTGGATTTGAATCATTATAAGTGTTATTTTGTTGATTGATTCGTTAATTTTATTTTGTTGATATGGATTATTATTTTTTTATTTTATTGATTTGATTCGTTAATTTTATTGAGTTGATTCGTTATTTTATTAATTATATTCGTTAATTTAATTTTGTTAATTTGATTCGTTATCTTATTTTGTTGATTTGATTCGTTATCCTATTTTGTTGATTTAATTCGTTATCCTATTTTGTTGATTTAATTCGTTATATTATTTTGTTGATTTGATTCGTTAATTTTATTTTGTTGATTTAAATCATAAATTTTATTTGGTTTTATTGATGATTTTTTATTTGAATAATTAATTTTTTAGTTGGTTGATTCGTTAATTTCATTTTGTTGATTTGATTCGTCAATTTTATTTTGTTGATTTGATTCGTTAATTTTATTTTGTTGATTTGATTCGTTAATTTTATTTTGTTGATTTAAATCATAAATTTTATTTGGTTGATTTTTAATAGTGATTAAACTTTCCATTGGGCTTGCAAACCGTATTGTCCAAAATCCACTTCCTTATTACGAACTTATATATCCATATAACTGTCGAAACTGCATGTTTATGAAACCTCGGAAATGCTGGAGGATTCTTGTATTTTGCCTGCAGATTAGTGCATATGTTTTGGTGACGAACATATACGCATATAGCGGTAGATCAGCAAATGAAGTAAATGGTTATGATCTTGCTTCGGTAGCATACCATGTACATCAGCCTTCTCCGGTGATGTGTGGTGGATTTACACAATTCGGCGTCAAGACGTGCTAACAGCATTGACCATCATATGCGTAGCTTGGTATCATCTCGCTGATAAAGCTCGCTGATAAAGTCCACAAACCGTAGAGGGGAATTCAACACGAGCAATTACTTTGTGTATTTGTATGCCCAAAGGTTTAAAGAAACATCTAAACTTGTGAGTTTTTAACTACTTACGAAGAAGCTTGGAGGGAAACAGTGGTTTTCCAGAAGTATTGGATCACTTAGATTATTGGTTAAAACGAATCGGTTCGTTGATTAAATGAGTTAGATACAGTTAGATTTTAGGGAATGTTTGAGGAATGTTTTAAAGATTATATCAAACTGACTTGAAACTCTGTTAGGGAATGTCACTGACCAATTAACATATCAATTATAGAGGAACTACCGATACTACGTGTTTACGTTTATCTTCACTTGACATGTGACCGCATACCATTATCATCCCATTGCAATGTAATCATGGAACGGCTTATTGCATAACGTATGTTCTCACTGTCGACCTTTAAACAACACAATGTATTTATAGATGTTTAGCTATTCGGCGGACACATGCAGGGCTATAACATACATGCACCTATCATTTGTTACATCATTGCGCGCGAAACCACAACACATTAATTTCGCGCGTTTTATGTGATTATACAATTTAAAAAAAAAATATTTTAAAAGTTACTGAACTTGAAAGTTATTATGATTGATGCTGGTTCAAAATGATTGATGCAGGAATATATAAAATCTAAAAGCATTTGTTTTTAAGGAAGCTACACTGAATGTGAAAAATAAAGGGCCCATTTTTCATACGCAACGGAGAGACGGTGAACGTACCGTATTTGTAAGTGACTTCTCAAAGTAATCCTCTTACATCAGGATAGGATAGTGACCACAGATATGCAATTTATTCTATAAAAAAAAGCTAAGAGAATATATATAATGCGGGCATGCGCACTGTGCTTCGGTAACAAAGGACGATCAGTGGTTACCCAGAAGACCGATAAGTGAAATTGTATACTTTTTATAGGTTGTATAAGTCTCCCTTTAATCTTTTGTTTTCTGGTGATCACCTCTAACAGACGGATATTTATTGAATGCTGTTTGTGAGGCGCGGCGAGTCGAGTCAGTCCGCGGGAGATTACTTCACTGTTCCTCGTTATGCACGAGCACTCGTGTGTTACTTTTATGCACCGAACCAAACCGATCGCTTGATATACTTTCAACTCGCCCGGTAATTAAGGGCACCTTGATCAATGGTTTCCCAATCGAAAATAAATGCGCGGACTTGTTTCCTTCAATTCCCATGACGAAAGCGTGAAAACAGATCTCCCAGCCAGGAAGTCGAAAATGGAATCTCAGTTCAAGCCACCTGCGTCTCACACGCCAGTGAGCTCCAAGCGTGCAAGTTTTTTTTTTTTGGAAATCTTTTCTTCTTTCTATAATTTAAAAAAAAAAAGAGGCAATAAGAGGCCTACAGTCTCTTCAAGGTCTCTCTCTTCCCAGCTTATTTTCTTTATTCTACAGGTTTCTAAAAGAAATTGTTAACAGGTTGCCGTAATGCTTCATGCTATACGGTCTACGAACATGTTCGTCTGTCTTTAAGAAGCTTTGTCAATAATTCACAGAGAACCATGCGCGTCACGGAGCAATTGGATTGATCAAAGGCCGTTATAGTTATCAAATGACTAACCACTACGACGATTAGGATGTAGGCTAAAGGGAGAAATTTTAATAGCGCGGCAGATGGCGAAGGTGTACATCTTTTTTTCTATAATGAGTGTACAAAAGCCGCCCATTCCCGCTTAGTCTTTGACGTCAAGTCGTTTTCTGTTTACATTTTGAAGATCTCAAATTCAAGATAGGATGATTGTTTCCGTTTAATATATGGCCATGAGGAGTGGAATGTGTTCTCTGCCAACCCAATGTAGTACTTCAAAATGTCAGTTGCTATCGTGCTGGTAGAGAAATATAGGTCTTTATATAGCGTGTTATAGAGGTTATAAATTAATGGTCTAGATTTTATCGTTATTTCTGTCAGTTTTTTATTTACCAAAAAAACTACACGTGATGATATTGTTCTAAAAACGTGTTCTATTGTAAAGCGCTTTAAGTTTTATTTGTAGTAGTTGAGAGTTGTTCTAAAAAAATCGCCATTTGCTGAACACAATATTTTTGACAACGAAGAGGAGAAAACACAATTGTTGGGGGTTCAAATCCTGGCTAATAGATGCCAATATATAAAAGGCAATGAAATGGCCATGGAAATAAAATGCACAATGGAAAGGGAACAAACCAATTTAGCTTTCGATGTGTGGCCAGATTTTATACGGCTCAAAAGCTTTATTTTAATATGCCAACTAATAAGCAATGTTTGAAAAATGGAGACGTATAAATAAAAAACAATAAAACGGAATTTGCACACAAAAAAAACACAGTTTAGATAAAAATGTAAAAAAAAAAAAAAAAATGTCAACAAGTGGAAAGTAATAACAAAAAGATATTTAGTGACCAATAATCCTAACCCAATATAGGCTATATCACCATCAAGCTTGTAATAATCTATGAAATTTTAAATGGTGATATTTCGTCTAAATTTTCCTAAGAGGTCTACGACTATTTGATGTTTTGATAATAATGTTAACCAGACCGTTAGGCCTATATATACCCATTTCACCACATTTTCCTCAACAATTCTATCAATTTCGTGTCTCCTTCGAGATTTTACCTACAGAAAGTAAAATACGATTATAGTGGTCAAGGCCGGTCTATTGTTGCTATGATACTGTCATATACACCGCTAAAACGCACAATTAAAACACACGAGTAAACGTCACAGGTAAAACGCACGGGTAAGAAACACAAGTATACAACGCACTCGTGAGTAAAATATATATGTAACCATATCATTGAAATTCAATGTGAGCAATTTGTAAGCTTTTGAATACCCGCAGGTTGCAACCGCATTTAATGGAATCTCGATTTTTACGTTTCTTTGTGTTACTCCTCTTCCATTTAATTCAATTAGCCTGATAGTATTGAGTTAATATGTTATTATATTTCTCTGTCAGCTTACTCTCAAAATGTTTTCTTTTGTTGTTATTCACATACAAATATCACAAAATATGTCTTATTAATTTCTGGAGGAAACTCGAACAAGTGAATTTACCCCGCTAGTTGCGTGTGGCCTCCACAACAAAGAAATTTGATCGATAAATTGATAACAATGTTTCGCTTAAATCTAACACTGATAGCAAACGAAGTGCGAATTAATAGTAAATTTGATACTTGCTTTCTAGGGTAATTGTCCCAATAGGTATATTGTTCATTTACAAGGGATGCATGAGTACTTGCTTGTAATCATTGCAATTATTTAATAAATAACATTAAATTTGATTAGGGACATCAGAATTGTTATTTTGTTCCGTTTGTTCCATATAATGATATTTTGAACGCACGTTTATTTACACAAAGCATGAGACGGATAGGTCGGAACAAAATAGTTTCTGAGACCAATTGGAAAATTGGCAATGCAGTTCTACACGAATATAATGACTAGGTCGCAAATAAACTACCGAGTATTGATGAACAATAGCCAAACTTCCCAAGTTCAGACATTTCGAGTTGGAGAAATTTACTTCCAATCAGGTAGATTTTGTCGGCGACAGGTATATTGTCGTGGCGCCGCGAGTGTCAGATTGTGTCGTCGACAGATATAACACCAAATAAACATTCATAAACTGCTGCTGCTGTTACTTTCATATATGTTGTTAAGCGCTGGTTGCCTTGATTTGTTGCTTGTTGAATTAACTTGCTTCATAAGAATGATCTGGTGTAGCGTTCAATTCGCTGAAATTATTCGATTTCGCAATAACACGCAATGAATATTTCCTACGGTACGCGATTCGTTATTTTATGTTTTAACATGAACTAAGAATGATCTGGTGTAGCGTTCAATTCGCTGGAATTATTCGATTTTGCAATAACACGCAATGAATATTTCATACGGTGCGCGATTCGTTATTTTAAGTTTTAACATGAACTAAAAATATTTACTTTTAACAAGAACAATTAACAAATATTTACTTTTAACAAGAACAGATAAAATCCGGTAGAGGCCGGTGGATTGGTCTGAAATCCGGTAGACAACAGGACGTTCCGGCACACTGATGTCGGCGTGTGGAGCACATTTATACGCATTGCTAATTATCTTTAGTGCCTACGCAGAGGTCATGCCGTTTTACACGAATTACCGGTACTGTGGTGGGTCTATATAATTGACTCACTTATATGCTCGCCTGTACCGAGGTAAACATATTACAAAAACAGCATATGCAGGGGTAGTGGGTTTTGAGCCAACGTGCAAATAAGATGGCACCAGTGATGTAGAGGCAATGCACACAGTGTCTATGCACACGTTCTCTATTGCCTTGTTAATATTTCGTCCTAAAAGATGTTATTTAATTAAAATTTCAGTCAGAGTTTTAAAAGAAAATGCGTTAAAATGTGACAGAGAATTGACACGCACGCATTGATCCAATTCACATCGTCATGACGTATTCGTGTTGCTGAGATTTACATTTTGAAATGTATTCAAATCTATAGAAACCTTCAGACATTGTAGACACTCATCGAAGATAGCCTACTTATTTGGGCCAGTGATAGTTCAATAGGGCAACCTATTTTTGAGGGCAACGTTTTGTCCCAGAGGCAAATACTTTCTTATCATCGTCACTAAATCTTTTCTTTTCAGGACTTGTTATTCTCTCTCATTCCATATTTATTATAATTATTTCTCACGTCTTTCACAATTAAACCAATTACATTTTATTCATCATGAATTTTCAATCAAGGGCACAGCCCCCCTCAAAACTAGAACTGTCGCTGTTTTATACAAGACCTATATAAGGGGGCTTTATTTAAATATATATATAAAACTGATACAGGTGCGAAACTTGTCACAGCAAGTCTGACATTTTATAGAACATTTCTGAAATTTACAGCTTGAAATGAATATATTTTAATGAATACATAGAATTTCATTTTACACATTGTCGCATCTTGTGGCTTACAAGGACGAATGCTGTGGTTTAATTATTACTTTGCGGAGGCTCTCTCGTTCGATTTATAATTTATTATTTTTTACCGACCCTTTGTATAGTATGCACCTGAGGATCGCAACGGGATCCCAGTTTCGCTGGATAATTAAACGAAAATGTTTATACAGCGAGTTGGCTATGCGGCTAAAAACCTCCTGAACAGCAGCTTTAACTCCATACAGAAAGAACAAATAACACGATAACAATCAAACCGTGAACGCCAACTTGCTCAATTTTGTGAAGCATTTTATTGACATGTGTTCGTTGAGGCCGGAAAACCGCAAGAATGTCCGCCAATTTAATTATTTGTAATTAGGTTAATTGCTTTTGTTAAATATTATAACTTAAGATAATTAATATTTTAATATAATGTAAGTCAACTAGATATCCCACAATGGCAGGATTTCAAACACTGTGGTTTGTTCCTGATGGATTGACAAATTAAAACAGTCAAAGGAACATTTATCAAAATAAAGTGGTGATTTTTAATAAACGTTCAATGGACAATGTATTTGATATGAATATATACGTAAAGGTAACGGTAAAGGTAAAGAACTTTCGCCCATAAATGAATTATACATACGGTACCTCCCCAATCAAATCTGTGACTGGTCGAAGCCAGCCCGTTCATAAACACAAATGGACTGATCAGTCTAGTAGATTTAATAGCCTAGTAGTATTCTTTAACAAATGTATGTTTCTTAAAGATATACGAATCCGACCCCAAAATGAATTTCACGTAAACATTAGTAGTAAATTATCATTGCAAGTTAGGACGCGAGTTATCTTACCACCGTGGCATTGCTGTGTGATCTTGGTCACACAGCAATGCAATGCAATATTAAATGGTTGCAAATCATTGCATTGTACGTGGCCATAAAAGGTAATAACCAGCCCTCGCCCCCAATATGCTAGTAATCTGCTAGAATGGTAACCCATTTTTTTAACCCAAAAATTTAAAGAGATGGTGTCATGTCTATTCTCATATTCGGTGTGCTTCATTTTCCTGACGTCATAATATTCCGATTTGAAAGAGTCCATCAATAACTGATAATCGATATTTAAGTTTGAAAAATCGGTGTAGAAATGCATGGTATAGGTGGAAAAGGTCAGGTCACATACATTGCCCGCGTGGGGCCCACTTAGTCAGCCCACTTGTATCTTGATTTGAATATTTTCCTCAACTTCTTGTCAGTTCATCCTTCCAAAAAAACGTTTTGTCATTGAGCTTTGAGATACACTGAGGAGCGTGGTGGTCGAGTGGCTAAGGCAGTGAGCTCATGATTCAAGGATCATAGGTTCGAGCCCTGGCTAGGTCATCGCGTTTGTGTCCTTGGGCAAGGCACTTTACCCCAATTGCCTCTCTCCACCCAGGTGTATAAATGGGGACCTGTGAGGTGACGGATTGAGGCGCCAAGGCTGCCAGCCACAGGGGTGTTTAGGAGATTGTATGAGGGAAAGGGGCACAAGTCTATGTGCAGGCAAGGTCCAACAAGTCACCATTGACTAGGGAAAGACTTTGTAAAGCGCCACTGATTATAGTCACCCTGTAGAAGTGAGCGCTACATAAATGCTACTTAATAATAATAATTGTTTGACTTAATACACCCTGTCCTTATGAAGGCTGTTATCATTGTTTGACTTAATACACCCTGTCCTTATGAAGGCTGTTACCATTGTTCGACTTAATACACCCTGTACTTATGAAGGCTGTTATCATTGTTTGACTTAATACACCCTGTCCTTATGAAGGCTGTTACCATTGTTTGACTTAATACACCCTGTCCTTATGAAGGCTATTATCATTGTTTGACTTAGTACACCCTGTCCTTATGAAGGCTTGTTATCATTGTTTGACTTAAGATGAGCTCGACCTCAAAAATGTTCTTGTACTTTTAAACATACATGGCATTGATATCCTCATTTAACTATCATGTTTACAAGCTAGGTGCGCCATGGACACACCTCATGGCCATACACGATCATATCCACCCAAGATTATATAATACATATTACTTCTTGAAACAACAAATCTTGTAGTTTTGTTACCCTAACTTATCATGTATAATATTACTTCTCGAGACTTGTGTGTGGATTAGGTATCGTACATATCAAGAGGTAAAAATTGCAGCCTTGTTTCAATGGAAACGAACAATCTGTCCTACCTGTAAACTCTTCAGCCTTCCTTCAATGGGTAACTGGGCAGCAATATCAAGGAATTTGGCCATGGCCTGATAAGCTTGGTGACGGGCACTATTGCGGTTTTCAATCAAACTGGGGAGCTCTTCCTAAATAATAATGTGAAATGGAATGTTTTGTGATTCAGATGCAATGTTATGCAAGTATTAAAGATTAATGGGAATCCTAGTCTAACTAAACACACCAGTACTTGTCAGTCACAGTCATCCCATTTTACCCTGGCTATGTAGTATAGTTGGGCAATACAATATATTAATAATATGGTGTCTAGAACAGGCATGTGTGTGGTAAAAAAGAGGAAACAAACATAGGCTAGGGAAACCAGTGCTTCTCTGAGAATTAAAGGAAAAGTAGAGTGGGTTGAAGCCACTTATTACATGCATAATAAACATTGCAGTTATTTGATAAAATCATATGAATAATACATTACCTATGCCAGTCTATTAATGGCAGGTGCATGTTTGTGTACCACACCATAGCCTAACAGCAGCACCTAGATATTTATTAGATGGGTCAAGGGTAGCAAAGCAGACCACAAAGGGCACTGTTACATATTCCATTTAAAGCAATAATCAGGGTTTATTTTTAATGATTTTGTCATCATTATACCTCATCATAAGGCATCAGTAGGTGATATCTACACTATAGGTCTAGTTCTGCAAAAAGTTGTGCGACGAAATGCAAAACTCATGCAATTATTGCCTAATTTCTTCGCAAACAGAGTGATTTACGATGGGAAACATTCAGGGAGGCTTTTAATCATAACTAACAAGGGAAACAAATGGCATTATCTCCTTTTGGTGAGAGAAGAGTAATTATCAGGGCTCAAAACCTGATTATTGCTTTGAATAAATGAAGCCATTTTTTTGCAATTTATCATGTTGCAGTAACTTTTTATATTAAGCATACCATATTAGCAATATCAGCAATGTTTACAATTATAGGGTAGAATGGAATATTCCACAATTTCACAGTAATTGTCATGACCATAGTTTTAGTCTAGAAACATGTGGGTACTCAGAAACTTCTGGTATATAACAGAAATAACAATAGTTTGAGCGGTGCTTTCAGAAAAAGTTAGGTAAACAAGAGCCCAATGGGCAATTGTGGTTCCTTGCGTATGGGTATATGACAATTGTGGACTCACGTGCACCCATTACTAACCAACACAAAGACATTCCATGAATATTTCTTGCATTTCTCTTCTTTCTAGTTATCATAACATAAGGTTGTTGTTATTATTATTCTGTAGTACAGCCTGT
>JAODFY010000020.1:271542-282229 GCA_027580055.1 Paracaudina chilensis | reverse complement strand
AAGAATAAAGGGGAATATGGGGGGGGAGGGGATTTGGGGGATCATCTCACACCCCTTCCAACCACCCCAGAAAGATAACTATATACTCGTTGCAATCATAATTTATTGTTGTCACTCAAAACTCATCAAAAAGTTAATTTGACCAATTTGCACAATGAAAAATTTCATCAATTTTTCAATTTTTAATTTTAAAAATTACTACCAGTTATTAAAATTATAGGTATATATTTGAGCAACATAAAAATGCTGCAAATTAAACCACCTGGCCAAACGAACAACCTAAATTTTTATTACATGACTGTGTCATCAATTTAATATATCGTCCAACAGCTGGACATAGCATACAGAAGCATACAGTAGTAGAAAGGTATCATCCCAAATTTTCAGTGGGTCCATGTCTATGTGTTCTAATTGATATGCATGATTGCATATTGTATTTTACATGTGTGAAACACTTTGATACAAGTATGGATATTATATTATTATAACATGTAATAGATTCGTGAGAATCTCATGATATGAGCTCATGATATTTGGGATGGTGCTTATTCTCCTTTATAATGTGAAAAGTTGATTATTGGCATGCTATAAAGATGGGACAAATGCCCAATGGTGTATAATTTTGGATGTTCTAAAATTAAATTGTAGCCTAACACACCCTAACACCTAGTGCTAGTGTTTTTTTTTTTACAGACTTTTGGGAGTTCATTGGAGCTCTTGGGTCCCTCACATCGGCTCTTTTGGAAATTTTGTTGACTTATAGGGAATTCAGACGGATTTATATGAGGGAAGGCAGCACATGCTTTAAACTTGCCCATATATATATTTTAATATTCCTCCATTAGGAATGCAACCCTGCATGCAGCTCTTAACACAACTGTTTTAAGTAAATTTACAGTTCTGAAAACAGCAGAATGGAGATGAGAAAATTAAATTAGTTTTACGAAGAGAACATAAATACTCACAGATATGAAGTCCTGGTAGAGGCCAAAGAAATGAAGATATGAAAAGAAAAGAGAGAAAAAATAAGTTTTTATTCAAGAATCCTTAGCAAACTTTAGCTAAAAGTGCCAACTTTTATTTTAAAAAAAACAAATTACAGCTCATGTAAAATCTTATCGAGACCAGCCTGGGGATTCCACATTTTTTTCTTTTTTTTTTTCTTCCAACAAATGGACAATTTTTTAACTTAATATACAAAAGAATAAAATGGGGAGGTGGTGCCCCTTTCCTTAGACCTCTTCCCCAGAACAATCCCCCACCCCCCAATCAGCCACCATGTTTGTGTACCCACAATTAATGCACCTTACAGCCTTTATGAATACAAGGATAGTACTGTGTTAACCTTACTATTAATACACTGCCAAAATATTACCTACTAATCTCCCAAATTCACAAATCTGGTGGTAGCTTCAACATACTCCACTAAGACCGCCCCACCCCTCCCCCTCCCTTTACAAGTATTATGGAATATCTCTCCTCCAAATACACTTTGATATTTTCCTTCCTATTTTTGTTATTTTACACTGGATTTTATTAGTGATGATGTACTTAACACCTCACCTACATTATGAACATGTGCACTATTCCATATAACTGTTCTTTAGAATTTGTACAGCAGCCTTCCCAATATTAGTTAGAAATTGGCCAAATGCTAAATAATGATTATATATGAAATGATGCCTATATGGGTAAGTTAAAAGTATATAAATCAGCACCCAGTAACGTTTGTTGTTCTGATATCACTGATGAAATTTGGTTTAAGACCCTTTAGGTATTTGACATACCTAATTAACATTGGAGACAGACAAGAACAATTAATTCATATATCATCTCATATCATCTCAAGAGTTGCTTTAGTAGTGGGCACCCAATTTAAAGTCCCAAACAAGATTTCTACCTTAAATAAACTTTAATATTATAGGGCATAAATATTCATGTTGGCTCTTGCATGGATATTAGGAGGGTGAAACCAAACATATTCATATATCCTCAAATAAAACAACAATCCCCCACCCTCCCCGCATCATTAATTTATATATCATCTCATAACATCAAAGAGGTCCTCACTTCTTGGCATTGGAACCCACATTTAGTCAAAATTTGTCAAAAGACCTACACCTTAGATAAACTTTAAAGTGTAGCCTCTAGGGGAGGAATAACGGAGGGGCACGTTTGCTTTTGCCCCCAACCCCAAAGATATGTGTGCTGTTGAACAAATTGACTTGATGCATCCCCCCACCACAACAAAGTGTTGATGCCCCTCGCCTCCATGCACCAGACCAAATAACATATCTTGCCTGTGGATTTTTATCCTCATACTCTCCTCATATCCTGATTATATTTGCTGCCAAAAGATGGTCCCCATGAATGGGAAAAAAATAATAATAAAGATTCATCTATATCCACGTAAGGGTGTGCTCAGCAAATTCAATAACTTTACAATTTGTTCATCATATTCTAAACTGAAGGTCATTTATATGCAACCTGCATTTTATATCGAATGACATTCTAAATTTTCACTTTTGCTAAAAAAAATTCTGGTCTGTCAAGATTACAATATTGATGGTTTTGTGTGCAATATTGATGCATGATTCTTGGATATTATAAGGCAGGTGTGATTGGATTTATTTGTTTGTTTCTTCATGTGCATATTATGTACAATGTGAAAGGAAGTCTCCCAAAAAGCCTATATCAGCCTTAACAGAATGGGAGACTCCCTGTCACTGTTCCTGAAGAAAAGAAATATATCTATCTATATTTACATTATCCATACATCTTCATGTATATTATATATATATTTATATATATCTCCAATGTTTGGCTTTAATATTATCTGTAAATTAGTTCCATGTTTGCATGAGCATACCCAGGCCTGCTCAGGAGTATTTTAGCAGATGGGCAATAATTGCCCTTCTACATCATTTGGTAAAACAACCCAACACAGTGGGCTGTTTAATGTCAGTCTAAAAATTAATAGGTGGGCTATTGTATTTTCTTGTACAAAATCTATGTATCAGTAAAGCTTAGACTTATTGAACCTGTTTTGAAAACTATAACATAATTATTAAAAGCTTTAACCCTGACATATTTGGCTTTTAAAAAGTGCTCATTTATAATTTGCACTAGGCGCAGAGACCGTTCAATTTATCATGTATTTGAAATGAAAATGAAAACAAAAGTGTAAATTTATGACCCGCGCAATAAGTCATCAAGACGGGCATAACATTGCACAATAGAAGATCAAGAGGGGCTGATCATAGCCCACCTAAGACAAGACTTTTTGCTCCTAAGACCGTACAGCCACCCGGCAATCGCCCACCCTTACATCACCAGGTCTGGACGTACCAATAGTAGTTTTAAATTTGTTAACAAATTTTCAAATATGAAAGATAAAAAGCTAATAAAAATTGCAATATTAATATGCGTATGATGATCCCCAAGAAGACAGACAATATGCAGATTCATCTGGCGCTCATTAGCCGAAATATATTGATGTACTCCCAAAGGTTGCAAAAGTATCAATTTATCTATTAGCCTACATAGTACCAATTCACAGTTGCAAACATCACAAATTGTGCAACCCCTATCAAAGCCCCATCCAACCTTTAAGAGTATCGCCATATCTTCTCTCCAAATCAAGATTGTTTCTTTCCCCCTCACCCCCTCCCCCCTTACTTATTTTTAGATGTCACATCTACCAGATGACATAAGCTGTCAAATGATGATGCCCATGACAGGACAAAAAATAGAGAACCATCTAACGCTGTTCAATAGCTTTACAATATGTTTATCTCATGCTTTTTTTTATACATACTGTGTTGAACTTGAAGGTCATTTATACAACCTGCTTAAAGTTTATTAACCAGGAGCCATATTCACAAAGATTAACATAAGAACTTGTTATTTACAAAGCTTTTGTTCCTAGTTTGTAAAGATAAAATAACATAATATTTTCCTTGTTTCAATGGCATTGCTTCACAAAAGAGCCCAAGCCACATTATGGACCAATCAAAATCTTTACTTAGAGGTTACCGTAGAGATGTAATTTTGATGTGAGGTACAGTATGTGTGTACAGTGCGGTCTGCTAAGCATCTGTACCTATAGTGACATACACATGACAATTCCATACAACAATGCTGCAACAGTGGCGCTTGCGTAAAGTTATGCAAAAAGTAACTCTACGCACCTTTTGGAGAATTTGTCCATTCATATTTGCATTCCCCTCACCTGAAGCCTAAATGAATCATATTCTGGGCCCAAAGTGAATTGCACAGACCTCCACATGAAATTTGCCATTGGTCGAAGCCATATCCCATATTACAGAAATTATTATATTATTTGGTGTTCCCAACTCCACTGTGGCACTAAATATGCCACAGTACCTAGTGTGAAAATCCTAAATGACACGATTAACATTTCATGTTTCATGTTTTCATGCTGTATGAATAACCTGATGCTCTATCATTATTCAATTCACCAAACCTTACAAAGGATGGCTTCTAAATGCTAGCATATTTCTACCAAGTAGATGGATTCCACTAGAAAACCACAGAAAAATAGCCTGAAATCTGAATCACAACTGTTAGTTAGCCAAAAAAAAAAGTTAAGTGACAGTGACCACTTCTGTTTTAAAGCAGTGTTTATTTTTTCCAATTTTGTCATCATTTTAACACATCATAATGCATTAGTGTGACAATATATGAAAGATAATAATAATTTTTCAAAATGCAACACTCAAATAGATAGGGCCTAAATTCTTCGCAACATACATGTATCAACTCACATTGTGAATCTCCCCCACTCTGCCCTCCCTCCACCCGCCCTCACCCTCCCTTTTTGTATCATTTTGTAAACCCAACAAAAAATCCCCCCCATGCCCACTATATGTCGTCGTCAGCAGGAATCAAGCCGAAAAAAGAAGGGCACAATCGACTGTGAAATGTTGATTAGGATTAATCTACACATGGCGAACTTGCGCCACTATTAGTGTTAGATTAGGTCCAATCAGTTCACTCTTAAAACCTTTTTTTAAGTAAATTACAGTAAAAAGGTTAAAAAAAACAATGCCTCCACCCTTTCATCCCTGATTTTGATGGATTGACCACTTTTCCTGTCTGGGTTAGAAAAAACTGAGACATCTATGGTGGAGTGGACATTGCACAGCCCTTCCCCCAAAAAAGGTCAAATTCTATCTGTTTCCTTTATAAAGAGTTTATTTTGCTTAAATATAAGTAACTCTCACCCAAAATTTGTTGTTATGTATGGGGCTCTGACCAATCATAGGTGAATGGTCTTTAGAGGAGGGAGCGGGGGTTTGAGAAAACAAACTATGACACAATAAGATTTAAATAAATGACTACTGCACTCTCACTCATTGCCTCATGAATGGTAAAATAATGATTACCTTTTTGAAATATTCTCTCACACCATAAAATGCTCTAGGTAACAAATAAAAATTTAAAAAATCACAGAAGGAATGTGTTCAGGGTATTGAAGTGCTTAGGCTTTAGCCTAACATACAAATTTAAACATTAATTGAATGTATTCAGGTCATTGAAATTGTTAGGCGTTAGCCTATAACATACAAATATAAACATTCAATGAATGTGATCAGATCATTGAAATGCTTAGGCTTTAGTCTGCCATGCAAAATTAAGTATTTAATGAATGTGTTCATGTTGTTGAAGTGCCTAGGCTTTAGCCTAACATACAAATTGAAATGTTCAATAAATGTGTACATGTTGTTGGAATGCTTCTTAAACATTCAATGAGTGTAATCAGGTCATTGAAATGCTTAGGCTTTAGGGCTAATTAACACACACATTTAAACAGTTACCTGTGTTATTTCACTATTTTATTCCCTCAACGATTAGAATGAATAGATTCAACCCCTTTTAATATATCAATTTACTATTTTAATAAAGCACCTGGCAAAATTTATGATATCACATTGGTGTACATTGTATTCAAAAGCTTTTGTTTCTCCATTAAAATGGATCAGTGATTTTTTTGGATCTAGAAACAATAAAAATACACTATCTTTAAAACAATAAATGCTCTTGTGATGAGACTTTCACTATATTAAGTTTGTCTTTTCTTCTCTTAGTTATAAGAAATGTTGATATTTTTTTACAGGAATATTCTTTTCAATGGTGGGAGGGGGACATTACCTTACCCCAACATATTGGACATCCACGTCCCACCTACAGTCAATTCTATTTTCCCAGGATTTCATTTATAATCATTATATAGATCACTTGTCACAATTTAAAGTGGTCCTGTATGGATCATTGGAAGCTGTCATAAATGATTAGTTTCAATTTAACACACCAGATTCTCGAGTAAGAGAAATTTAAGCCGGGTCGATTAACATGAAATCGTAATGTGGAATTGCAAACGATATGTATGGTAAGCTTCTCGTATATATGACAAAGTACAGCTCACGCAGTGTAAACGGTATAAAACCCGAAGGGACTTCGCACCCGCGACTTCTTGCTTGTTTGTGGTAATTTGTGTGTTCAACAACTGGAAAACATTTGCTGACTCACAAGTAAATTGGTTCTATATCATACCTCGTCCGAGCAGTACGTACACCTGTTGTACAGCCCAGTGCGACATAGTTTGGCTTATCCGTAATCGTCCTGCCTCGGCCCAGAGCGCAAATGAATTTCTAACTTGATTAAACCAATTGGGTTTTGAGCCGATCTGGGTTCGGCAGAGCTCTCCGTGATTTCCCAGGGGGGCTTAGCTCGAAGTAATATATCAGACGAAAGGGAGGTGTTTTCCTAAGCGGGATTAGGTTAGTCTACACTCCTAAAGCGAATCGCACAAATTTTATCAACTCATTTGTAGGGTTTGATTTCCCCATGGTGAACAGGAGGGCTTTTGGAAACATGAGCACGCCAAACCCGACAAAGTAAAAGATCGCAGCGTGCCTGGCAGGCAGTATGATTTGAACATCAGATTTGGCATCTCCACCAAACGCTAGGACATGCCAATTATCATGTTAGCACACACTGGAAAATTGTGCTACGTCACCGAGCACCTTGTTACAACCGGAATAGAACACGGCGCCCCTGCAACGTGATAAGCGAGGTGTTACAGATTGCACAAACCAGAAAATTGCAAGGTTTTCTCTTCCTAAAAGCCGGCGACTGATTAGCCTTACCGAGCCTGATGGGTTTTAAGCCATTTGGAGACAATACCCCGGTAAATTGAATGCTAACTGCATCTGCAAATTACCAGAAAATAAACTTTACTTCACTTGATCAAACATTGAAAGGTGACAGATAAATCAACCCATTAGAGATATGGTGAGTAATAGCTTGTGTCTAAACCAACAGTAATAGAGGGCAGTATAACAACAGAAAAAGACGCATAACCGACAGATGCTGGAGGCACAGGGAGAGAAATAAAGTTGGCTCAGGTTAACTTCTAAGTTGAGATTCATTCCAAAGCGACTTTACAGGATGAGAGTTATGTAATTAACAAGAATTAGAGAAAAGCTACACTCAATTGGGACAGTACCATTACAATAGCATTTTGGGTTGTTGTGATATTGAATTTGTTTTGTTTTAAATCACTTGATATTTTAAAGGAGAAATGAACCCAAACCAAAACCAACACATTTCTACAAGAACCTGCAATCCGCATCCAAATGTCTTGTTCCATTTTCAAAATATCAATGTTTTGAATGGTGGATATGGAGGCTGCCATTTTCTGACAAAAATTAGTTGGAAGTATTGCATATTATGACATCACAGAGCCACTAGGAGTCATGTCCTTTTGTATTTCTTCATAATTTAGACCCCTATTGTTTTCTTCCATTTTATTAAAGTATTGTATACATTTGGTATTTATGGTGTTGATCTTTCACAAATAAATGACCAAATTATTAAAATATGACTAAGTCATTAAAATTTATTACCAGTGCAAAAGATGGATAAAAAAAAATATTGAAAAACAAAATGATATTGACTCCTATAGTTGCTCTATGATGTCATAATAGACTTACTTCAAGTCATTTTTCTAAAACCAACTTGCAGCCGAAAAAGTTAACATCACTTCCGCTTTCATGTTTCGATTACACTGAATACTTGGCCTCGATCGTCACCGATAGGCCTATAGTAGTAGCAGTACTAGTATATTGATTGCATACATGTAACGTGTGTAACAACGTAACGATAATATGTTGAGAAACTGTATTTAAGTAGCGTTCAATGGACGACCTATTATCGCTAAAGATGCTATCACTATAGATAATGAAACAAGAGCTTCTGGAATCAGTGTGCATCTGTGAGGTCACTAATGTTGCCAGATGCTTTTATTAAATTGGAAATGTGAACTAATTCATGTGGACTCGAGTCATTATTGTGATGGGACTTTCACATTTGAGTGTTTTCTTTCTCCTCTTTCTTAATTATCAGAAACTCTCATTTCTGTCTAGGAAAATTCTTTTAAACAATCTGTTTGAATTTTTCTAATTGCTTTATATTGTAAAATAACCTCTATATTTTTTTTCTTTCCTTTTTAATAACACTAATTTTATTTAATTAGTTTATAAAATAAACTTTGGGCTCTCCATAAAAACAATTTTCAAACCAAATCTTTTGATCTCTATCTTTATTATACAATCACTATTTATATTAAATATATTATTTACCAAAAAAAAAAAAAAAAAGCTGTCTAATCTATATGCATACTATTTGCTTGCCCTTTTTTTTTTCAAATAAAAGAGCAATTTACAATTATCTGTTTTTTCGTCTTTAAAGAAACTCTTGATGACTTTGCCTCGTTACATTTACGCAAGTTGTTTCCTTGGTTTACAACCCAGACATAATTGGGACAATTTCATCTGGATTAATGGAGCTTATGATTCTGTTAACGTTGCTTCAATCGGGTTATCTAATTATACACGGAGATGTGTGCACGCCGCTTGGTTAACTCCTAATTTATTGATTGGAAAATAAGGGGGGGGGGAGGGAAGGCACAAAAAATATTCTTATGCCAGTATGTTATAAAGGTCTTTTAAAGTAAGATCTCCTGATAAAAAAGATTTTGTTTTATTCCCCTTAATAAATGAAAGTATAAAAAGCCTACAGCTGATGGCATTATTAATACACAATAGATTAATCATCAATAAATAGGTTAAATTAAAAAATAAATTAAATTAAAAAAATATATATGAATAGATTAATATATTGAGAATAACACCACTTATAAAAAAAAAAAATCTTTTGTTCACTTTCCTGTTTTTTCAGTGCTTATCTCTTCTTCTTCTTTTGTCCTCTAACATCTATTTGAAGCCACGTTTTGAAATAAAGTTTGGATCAATTTTTTTTTTTTTTTTTTTAATCACTATTTTTATTATCTGAAATTAAGTCACTGGCAACTACAGTACATATTGTTTCTTGCATGATATGAAAATTTGGTTTTGGTTATATAGTTTGGCCATGCAGGATTTAGGGAATAGGGCTGTGACATCTTTCTTCCGATTCACAAAATTTGCTGAGGTTAAGAATCCACGTTGATGAATTTTATATTTTATATTGCAGGGATAAAATTCATTCAAATTTCAAAAGCATGCAACCTATGTAAATTGAAAATGATACATTTTGATAACTAATTGCTATTATATAAGTATAGTGAGAAAGCAACAATGCTTGGATTTTTCTCTCTTGATGTGGCAAGAATTTATTCTGAAAGGTAGGGGGAGGGAGGGGTTGATTATGTACAAAAATACTGTTACTGTACAAATTTGTGTAAATAAAAGGAGAGTCCAGACAAAAACCAAAATTTTCTGAGCTGGAAAAGAATGACAACACAATCTGTGTTCTTGGTCTTCATATTGTTCATTTGTCTTTGTTTAAAAAATATATGAAACATGTTAAGACATATTGGCAAATGTTAGAACTTATAGTCAATATAATACCAGTCAAAATACTGGTACTCAGGCAAACAATGATCATATATACTGTTGAAAGAAAGACAATGTTGAATTGTCTTTCTGAAACAATTCAATTGTCTTTCTGAAACAAAAATTCAACATTGAAGATGAGTTTTTTTTTTAGCAGTTTGATCCATATATTATCAGATGATAGGATTTTCTGTTCAATTTATGAATCATGAAAAAATTATACATTATAAGAAAAATCCTAAACAAATATTTAACCAAAAAAAACCTATTATCTTGATCATGTTTTTAACAATGTACATTTTAAAAACATTTCAAGCTAACATTGATATTAAATCTCATTTAACTTGTGCAAAATATTCATCGATTATAGTTTATTACTACAATTGTTATTTTATTAAGCATCTGGCAATGTTTGTAACATCACAGGTGCACAATGTATCTGGAATTGTTTGTTTTTCTTAATAATTATTCTGGATTTATTTTACTGTAGCAATATAATCTCCAAGCAGCAACTGCTATACTGTATTGCTATACTGTACAGGAAAAAAGATTACTAATTGGCATATATACTATTTAATATTATACTATTATATTCTAAAGAATAATACCAAATTGTCCATCCCAAGTGATACCATGAATGTGATAAATGTTGCCAGATGCTTAATTAAAATATAAAATCAAATCAAAAGTCAAAATTTCAAAAATTAAAATCCAATTGAAAAAAAAAAAACATGCAGCCAAAAAGTGTGCTGGTTTAAGCATTCAGT
>JAODFY010000020.1:257007-267906 GCA_027580055.1 Paracaudina chilensis | reverse complement strand
CACCTTGTGACAGACGCTTGCAGTGGTGTGTGCAACGATTCCCGACTGACAAGGGGTTCTTGGGGAGGGGTTTCCCTGTATTTTGTTGTACAAAGATGCCAAGTTAGATGCAATTTTAATTTGGACTCTCTACTCAAATTTCTTCTTAACCTCAGCAACAGAATATCATATGAAGATGGGAGTTGGACCAATTCATTGCCATAAATATATATATATTGTGAATTTTAGCAGAATTAAGTTGCCATGAAACTTAAGGACTCTTGCCCTTAAAAGTGAAATTACAACTTTATGAACAAAACATATGCTTTGTCAAAGTAGAACACATAAATGGTGACCATTCTAGTCAGCTCACTCTCTCTTCATTCTGCTATATCTTTCTTGAATATAACACACCAGTTTCCTTGATCATAGTAACTCTTCTCTATACTAACACCCACCACTTTCCTGACTAAATCCTCCAATTCCCCTTCCTGAAATACATGATAAAACCTGTAAAACACAGACTTTTGTTCACCGACAAGAGTGCCTCCTTGACCTGTACTCCTCAAATGCCAAGGCACTAACAGATCCTGATCCTGAAACTCAGTTTTATTGACATGAACCGTCAAGTGAGATCCACTTACTGCTGATGACCTATCACTGCCTTTATCCATGGAGTGACTAGATCCCATACATTCCTCTGAATTGTGACTAGATCCCATACATTCCTCTGAACTGTGACTAGTTCTCATACCTATCTTGGAGTTGGTTGTCCTACTTTTCTTTTCATTTGAGTTTTGACTAGTTCCAATATATTTCTCTGAGTAACCACTCGATAATCCCAACTGTTCACTTCTGTCTTTGTTTCCTTGGCTTCTATCCTCTAGATTGTCCTCTAGAGAGGACAATTCCAGCTGCTTGATATTTACTGCTACATCCTTTTCCTCATCTGTTTCCCCTGGATCCGTCTTATGGAACCCTTCACAAGTGGTTTTTACAACATCATCAGCAATTTTCGGTTTTCTAGAATCTGGGGTTCCCCCTTCCTCGGGCTCTAAACATGGTGTCACATTTGTAGCATTACTTTTCTTGTTCTTGTTTTTCTTCAAAAGGTAGATGGACTTCTCCTGTTTTTTCTGTTCCATTGCCCAGACATAAACCAGGGCTAGGCCCCCCGGCCTCAACAAACGTACAAGCTCCTCGATGGCCTCCAACCGACGATGCTGGTCAGGGAAAAAGATGAGTATCAGAGAGAAAATTAGCTCTCAGTATCTCTGTATACAATCCTGGCCCCAAAATCAGTGGTGGTGGGGGGGGGGGGGGGTGGGGGGGGGGGGGCGGGGGGGGGCATTGGTATGCGATTCAGTGATCAGGCTCAGCAGACTTACTTATTTCAACACAGAAATCTGCAAATGAATTCATAATCAAGATTATGGCATGACTAATTTCCTGCATTTTATTTTATTAATGCTTCTCTGTGACCCTAAATTAACGTTGTGTGTTTCTATACACATCATTGACAGTGATAGTCAAAGTGCACGGGGAACTCTGCCGTATGTATACTGACATATCTCCTTACCACTCATCATCAGCATATATATGAATAAATGCCAATTTCGTGAAAGGTGGTTGCAGGACAAAAACATAACACGTTGCATATCGATACTTCCCTTTCTCATAAAACAATCATTTCAAATGTGAGGAAATCACTCGAGGCGAATAATGAATGATTAATTCCAGCTATGAACCCTCGTCCCGCTGTACCAGAAATCCTTTGGGGTGGTTCTCGATCTGTCAATTTTTTTTGTGTGTTCCTTTATCCTTCTCCCCCAGTTTCGGCCAGCTATATTCAGTTAACCAGCCGTCCAGGATGACTGACAATTTTGATAGGAATACACACCCAGCCATGATTTTTCTCGCACTTTACCCTCAAACTCTGACGCCCGGACGAAATTGTTTGTCCCAAGTATGACAGAATAGATTTCCTTTTACCCCTCCTTAGACCTCCCTGTCTGGCATTTTTAAATCATTGACGGCAGCAAAGATTGGCTCAGCTGATGAATTTGCCACGGCTCCCGGTCTCCCCGAAGACGCAAACGCGCGATATTTGGCTACCGTTCACACCCTAGCTGATCGTAGGCAATCACGATGCTATCAATAATGCAAGTTGGAATATAATTATGACACATAGGTGAGCTACTAACCAAGCCCCACATGGGTACTGGTAGACTTGTAAAGCTCTCTCGTTTGACTTGGAAGGCGACAAAGTCATTTGTATGTTAGCTGTTAACAAAATGTCACATTTCAGAGTCGGATCCTCGTGGGGGCAGGCTAAAGTGTGAACGGAGAAAGGAATAGTGGAAAACAAGCAGGGTAATGAAGGAGTTTGATAGATAGAGCCAGAGAGCATGAAACCAAGCTAGGAGCCAACCGCGAAGCCGGGGAAAACTTTTAAAGTGACAGCAAGTGCCAAAGTCATGAAATTGGAGGAGAGACAAAAAACAGAGAGATAGAGTTGAATAGCCTCACAGCTAATCTCTTTACCAGTGACATAATCAAAACAGAGCGACAACGAAGGCGAGTAGTCATCACGCTTACTCGTAAATGACCGAAACTATAGGGGGGTTGAAGCTGGCGCAAGATTTTTTCAAACTGGAGAAGCCATTTCTAAACTGGGGTGCCTTATTGCAATTAAAGAGGGGGCACTATATTTACCAAACTACCAAACTGCAGGAGTTTTAGCTATTATATATATACATATACATATACATAAACATATATTATATACATATACATATATATATATATATTATATACATATATATAATATAAACCCGAGCCACATACATTACGCTATCAGGCTGTTTAAGCTTTGGAAAACATTATACCCAAATCGTTTGCCAGCATTAGTTATTCTGCCGCAAACTTATCCATCAACTATATTGATCAATACTAATTTTGCAAAATATTTTACTTCCATGCTATCATATCTGTGTTTGGGGGAGGGGGGTATTGCATAGGTTTTATACTTTAGCTATAAATCACTTGGTCACTGGGTCAGGATGGTTGGTCGGCATTGTGGTTCGAGGGTAGAAGATGTAATTAAGGTTTCTTTGTGCGTATTTTAATTATTAATATAACATAGAGTGTTTTAGCTTATATATGGGTCATTCCATGAAGTAGGGGGTGGCAATGTGTGACATTAAGGGTCAAAATCTAGAAATTTCCCAATAGAGTTTAAACGTATATATTAATTTAAACTAAGGATATACTTAATTAAGGCTATACTGTAGCCTCTATAATAAATATGCAAAAAACATAAGAGAGAATTGACAATAATCTGTATGTAACAGAGATACCAAACTCATTTTACAAGCACAGAGCCAATAATATATTAAGGAAGGTTAGTTCAATTTGTTGTATTTTGTAATGGTGTAATCACTATAATTCCTGGATAAGGGAACATATTTTGGTGTTTTGTTTTGCAAAATATTTTACTTCCATGCTATCATATCTGTGTTTGGGGGAGGGGGGTATTGCATAAGTTTTATACTTTAGGTAAAAAAAATTGTTCAACACTTTTCCTAATATATTTCAAAAATACATACCTTGTGTAAAATGTGGGTAAAATGACTTCATATTCATCATGCTAAGCAGTAAGTTATAATATATATATTCATGTTCAATTTTGTAACCACTTTTGCATATATTACACATCAAATGTCCCTGAATCAGTCGTTCCACATGCAACACAAAATTTGTTATGTCTTAAATTTGTTACAATGCGTTTTTTTTTTTAAATAAAGAATACTAAAAGGGCAAATTCTTCAAATTTTTAAATTAAAACTTTGACGTAAAATTGGTAGCTCAAATGTATGTCCTTGACTTTTCTACACACAACTGTTGCTTATTCACATTTTTCATAATTTCATAATTACCTGTTCCGCAATTTAAACATGAAACACGTGGTTGTTCTTCATATTGCTGATGCTTAATTGCTCCACTGTTACAGTTTGTTAATTTTTGGTGGCAAAATGCACAAATTCAAATGATTCAAATGCTCAACAGCGCAGATCGGATTCTTTTTATTTTTCTTATCGGGTAATTCCTGCAGAAGTTTTATTATAATGGATATATATTGTTTTAATACTATGATATACACCAAATAAATGAAGTTCTCTATTATCAGCTGTTAATTGTTTGATATTTTATAGAAGCTTTACAAAAGATCACAATGTTAAACCATTTTGTGAGACACCAAACTCAGAGGGAGAAACTATTTTAGGCAATATTTTCAAAAATAAAATACATTTTCAGTTATGGTGCCAAAAAAAGTGGGACACCAAACAATTTGTGGGTGATAATATTCATTTTTAATCAATAGGGATTAAGTTAATCACATATCCTATGTTTTTCATCAAATTGATTCCAACCAAAATTGTTTGAATTATTCAGTAATAAATTATATCCCACTCAACATACATACCCACCAGCAAATAATCAACTGGCTGCTAATTTATGGAATGACCCATTCTTAAATCTTCTAAATGTCCTTAAGTTTTCTATAAGTGTATTAAAGTCAAGGGTGATTTTAGATGGGTTCCATGCAGGCTCCGTTTTGCTCCCGTGAGCAAAGATATAAGTTCCTGTGAGAGTTATCGCTGGGCTCCATTGGTTCTTACCCAAGTGGCACCCAGGAAATCAAGTTGAAGGCCCTTTGAACAACATTTCTAACATGCCCTTATTGCTTTTGCATGTCTTAGCATAATACAGAAGTAAATTGACTCCAAGAACCTCAAGGTTGAAATTGATCCTGGTTCCCCAAAAATCACACCCATTTAATCAGAAGTCCCTGTATACAGATGCAGTTTTTCTCATAAAGAAGTACACTAAAGTGTATTTAAGCTGTATATGGGTACTTAATTCCTCCTCAAGTATATTAAGTTGTCTGCATGTACTCAAGTCCTCTTAGAAGTGTATTTAAGTTTTCTCAGTATACTCAAAATTCTCTGTATGTATTTCATTGTATTAGTGCAGTATTCATCATGTATCATTGCATATTTTAAGCATATTTCTATCTTTATGATTATTCTGGTCTTGCCCTTGAAGGTTTCTAGATGTACTTCCTTTCACTACTTCACTGTTAAATATGATTGTACAAATATATTTGTTTACAACTATAAAAAAACAAAATGAAACCAGACAACAAAAGAACTGACAATTAAGCATATTCTGGGCAAAGGTTATTTACCTTTAAATAGTTAATATTAAAAGGTAAGCTACAAGGTTGGATGATCAAACATTTGTTCAATATCTCTGAGTTAATGATATTAATATATCAGCCTTCTTTGTTTGTGTAGTACTTAGGCTACTTTCCTCCATCCCTCCTCTCTCTCTCTCTCTCTCCACCCAACTGCTCTTCCTCCCTCCACCACATCTTACATTCCTCCATGCAGCCGTACCTCCCTTCAAACCACCTCCCTCCCTCCTTATTGTTTATTGGGGTGAATTATTATTATAGTGTAATATTATTGTAGTGTAAATATGGATAATAAAATAAAAGAAATTAACAAAAAGAATATCGACCCTAGTGGCCCTGTGATGTCATAACAGACTTACTGCAAGTCATTCTTCTAAAACAGAATGGCAGCCTGAAAGTGCATCTTTCAAACACTGATCTCAAGAATAGAACAAGATATGTGGATGATGATTGCCCGTTCCTGTAGACAATTTTGTCCTTTTTCATATTTAAGTGATAGGTTACCTAAATTGGGCTTTCTCCTAATATATATTTGTTGACATCAGTCTCACCAGCAAATTGAATGGTCTGTTTGCTACTTTTGCAAAGAGAAAAAGAACTATCTTGTCATGGATCATCTTGTAACAAGAAAAGTAGGTCAAGCCCAGGAGTCCCTAAAACATGATACAAACAACCAGGTGGGAGGACAAAAAGAAACTGTAGCAGCCTTTAATAGTCCTCTTTGTAATTAGAGTAAATCCCCTTCTACATGTTATATTGACTTTAATTTGCATAATTGGCCCTTGAGTATCTGATTCTGCCTACAAGTTGTCCTACAAGGAGGGGAGTAAACTATATTCCACTGTCCAGGGTATCTGCTCATCTTGGACCTCGTTTACCTCGACATGCGACCGAATTAAAACCCCTGTTCCGAGTAAAGAGGATTTTCCGCCCATGGGTGGTAGTAGCATAACAGTTTTATTTCCCACTTTCGGAATGTCTGATTCCGGAATGACTGACAGGTAGATTAGATTCCTGAAGAGCTTTTGGGGTTAATTCCTCCCCCCGAAACCTTGTAGACGAGGTTGTCGATTATTAACAAATTTTACTCCTGTAGACCTCTCAAAGTCGACTCCGGGGGTGAAACGCATTTCGAGTGTCGATTCAAGTATTTAGTCCAAATCTCAGGGCGAAACTTGTCTATCAATTGGATTATTTTCCGTTGGATGTACACAAGACAATGACTCTTTTAGTCCCTGAACGTGAAATAAGACCTCTTTAATTTGCGCTTTTAATTAACATCTGCTGAGCGTCTGTGTTTCTTGTAAAAGTGTTTTCAAACAACACGACGGAGCTCGGTCTATCGTTTTACCCGAGGAATACATAGCGCCAATCTGCATCCGCAAATGGAATGCATCCCCGCAAGACTATCTCAACAGGATTGATGGCAAAATTTCAAACAAGTCTAACACTTCTTTTTTAATTTGTGTGTAAATTTGTTTGTAAATTACATGAGACATTATCATAGAAGCACCGGGTTTTGGTAGACAGGTCTGTAAAAATTGGGCTGTAGGTTGAAAATTGCCAAAATAAATCCTTGAGAATTCTGTTTCTGCATATATTGCAACAATGAGCAAACACTTGCAAGGAACTACAGGAAAGAGAAATTAATCAAAATGGCTTTTGGAATAACCACATTTGGTACTTGGACAGATTGTGAAGGTGCTAAGGAGCTAAAGTGTTCCAGACATGTTCTGTTTTGTGGCCCTGTTAGTTTACAAAGACAGATCGTGAAGGTGCTGAGAAGATGCTATTACATGTTCCAGACAAGACTTTCTTTGCCCTGGTACTTTACAAAGACAAATTGTGAAGGTGCTAAGAAGTAATAGGTGTCACGATGTTCCAGACATGATTTCTTTCTGCCTTGGTACTTTACAGACATATTATGGGAGGTACTAAGGTGTCGAGATGTTCCAGACATAACTTTTCCTTCTGCCTTGGTACTTTACAGACATATTATGAAGGTGCTATTAGGTGTTCCAGACATAACTTTTTCTGCCCTGGTACTTTACAAAGATATATTGTGATGGTGCTAATAAGGTGCTATTAGGTGTTCCAGACATAACTTTTTCTGCCTTGGTACTTTACAGACATATTATGAAGGTGCTAAGAAGGTGCAGAGATGTTCCAAACATAACTTTGTCAGCCCTGGTACTTTACAAAGACATATTACGAAGGTGCTTAGGTGGAGCCTGGTACTTCTTCGCTTAATAGAGATATCTTATTCATTTAATAGACCATTTCATGATTTAAAGTGTGGATGTTCAGAGTGAAATCTTTGTTGAGACAGACACAGCAATCACCTAAACCTGTATCGTTATGTAGCTTACAAAAACTGTTATAATTTGTGACCTTACCCAATAAATAAGATTGGAATTTTGTGATAATAACAAGGACTAAATCCTCTGAACCATATGAATTGAACTAGGTTTTTCCAGAAGGACAGTAAGAGTACAGGTAGAGCTTACACTGGTACTTAAGGTGTTGGCAGATGGAGCTATAACCATACATTATAATGTGGTTTGAATGTTTGTTTGTTTGGTGGAAGGGGTTACGGGGTAAGGCTGTCAAGACAATTTCCACAAACCCTTAATTTTCTCCCCAAAAATGTCCACCTGTTTTTCCCTTCCCTTTGTTACCCCTGAAATGTTTTTTACCAAAGACGTCGCGAAGTTAGAACCACCCTGTGTCAATTTTTCGATACTACTGAAAAGGTAACATTTATAAAGTGATAAATTGAACAAAATTTTCCTTTTGTGAAGATTATTTGAGTACTCACCTGCACGTGTCATTTTGGACAAAAACAGTTGTGAGTTTTGTGGAATACATTCCATGAGTGTGTTGTCATGGTAAAAGTCTACATAGGCTAGGGGGTGGTCCAACTTCACGACTGTTCCAACTTATAGACCTATATACTGTATCCATATCATGTCCGTACATGTTGATGTGAAACGTAGCTTCGGCTTTCAACCAGTGCAACGTTCAATGCAAGTGGTTACATTTTAATGCACGTTTAGAACAACGATACACAGTTGCAAACCTCAAAGCCCATGACGAACTGATGTCAAATTTGGAACATATGAACGTCTCTCCCATAAGGTTCAGATGTAGGTTCATATTGGGTTCAGAAACGGGTCAAACTTGCCAACTAACTACTATGGTAACAGGGCTTCGCTTGGAACCAAAAATGAGAATCAGAAGGAAGGGTAAACAGTTTGGATTTCTGTTTAGAATATGAAACAAGTGAGGCGATTACAAAAGCACACCAACAGCACACACAAAAGGGCAGTGCAGCATTTAGTGCTGTGTCGGCAGGGGCATATTTTGAGGGGCATATTTCATTAGAAAAGAAGGTCATTACAGCAGCTGTCGGTACTGTCCCTTAATTCGAGGCATGCCTGATTCCTTAATTTCTAAACAAACATCACGTATCCTAAAATATACAGTCATTTTTGGCACTCAAGAACCATGAACAGGAGACACAAACCCAATACAGAAGGATATTGTTTACTAATGGGCTCAGTGGTGTCATAATAGACTTTATTCAAGTCATTGCTCTAAAAAAAAAATGGCAGGTATACATTCCAAGCATTGGTATCTTGAGAACGGTACAAGATATTTGGATGCTGATTGCTGGTTCTTGTAGACATTTTTGTCCTTTCATACTATAAAGCTATCATTTTTACCTTGTTGGGTTTGTGTCTCCTTATTTTAAGGATAAGATATTTTCATATTTTAAGATGATTACAGCTCATGCACTTCATGTCCTGGAAACTTACCCTCTTTGTGACAAGCGTTGGGTCTTGTTTAAGGAGTTCTTTCAATTCCGGTACTTTCCCGTAAGCACAAGCAATCATCCACTTCCTTTCAAGGGCATTAAGCTGAGAGACAAAAAAAAATTGGGACATCATCAAAATTGGTAAAGGTAAAGACAGGAATGTTAAACTGTTTGTAATACAATACCCACTGAAATAAACAATATAAATCCCACCTACTAGAATGATAAAGTGTTTATCATTCTGGTAGGCAGTATTTATATTGTTTAACATAAACAATCAAAATGATGTGACTGTATTATGTATGCCACGCACAAGTCGATTTCTAGCTTCATAACGGGCTATTCACAAACAAATGTAAACATGTGCTGTATGTTAGTTAATACGTTAATAAAGAATTTCATGATAATTATTTATTGCTGGCCTAAGTTTAACCATGTTTAAATCTTCAATATCTGTAGTGAAATCACCAAAAGCTTATAGTGTTTTGGGAATTTTAAAACCACGTACATTGTACTTACCTCATATAACTAAATTAGCATATTCTGTCTTACCATGATATAGCATTCTGGCATCTTTTTGTATGTAGTAATGGTCATTCCCCAACTATCTATGCTGGAATTCACTTTAGAAATTGATAGGAAATTCTTAGAAGAGGTTTTGTGAGATATATATATATATATCATATATATAACACTTTACAACACAGATAACTATACAGAATCTTAACTTTAGAAAACAGATTACAACACAGAATTTGTCATTTTCAAAATGTAAAATTCCCATCTTTAGTTACAGGCACACTGTGATACTAAAATCCGAAAGAAAAAAATCATGGAAATCAGTAGTTGATCACAGAAACTACAGTACAACCTCAGGAAAATCATACATGAGTTCAATCATGAGTTGGTAGTTCATCACGCAAAATAAAATAAAATGGTTGACTGAGTTGAGACGAATCCCAGATATAAACTTTTTGGATAGGACAACCAAGACATGCTTGCTGGTTTGTCCTTCCGGACTACCAAATTTGATATCCTTCATACGTCTATTATTAAAATATATATAATAATATTACCAGATTCAGACATATTTTCTGGCTGATAATTTGACTAAATGAGATTCAAGAATCACAGAAGTGGGAACATAATTTTTGGTTACTTAGCGGGGCCAATGACCAATCATTCAAATAGACCCATTCCTCTGTTAAACGTACTTGGTATCGATACTCGGCGGTCTACTTGCACAACCTTTCTCCACCATAGGTACCACATACTAATTTCAGCTTTTTTTCCCCATTTCCAGATTATAAATTAGCCATGCCTACCATTTAAATATTAATGAGTTGATATTTTTATCTCATACAAATGTACAATAACTATCATCAAATGACACCAAAACCATTAAATGGTTAATTTCATGATAAAACCAGGTCTACCAATATTTGTTAGGCATTATAGGCCTTCTCTGATAAACCCACTTGCTTTGAATTTAATCACACCGACACACAAATATTCAAATGAAATGCTTACTAACACTTGATTTGAAGAGCGGCTGATGACATAAAATCCCTCCGAACAGATATTTGCTATCAGCTGGCTCATATTATCAGGCATATACACTGTGACATATACACTGTGGATGATACATTACCACAGTGCATGTTAGTGCTGTGTAGGCTATATGCGACTGATATGATGTATGTTCTACCACCTGCCAGTTGATTACAAACATTTAAACCAGAAAACCCAGAGGTTTTGTGATTCCTTGCTTCCTCATTGTTGAATTTCTTTTTTACTTTGTGTTAAGGTGATATACTATAGGTTCCTCATACTAACTATAGGA
>JAODFY010000020.1:228694-248696 GCA_027580055.1 Paracaudina chilensis | reverse complement strand
ATAAAATAATACATAACTATAGGATCAATAAAAATACGCAAAGGGCGTCAATCTACTTTTCTGAACATTAAATGTGTAACACATAAAAAATATCCCACAGGGACACGGAGGGAAAGCCGACCCTCTATGCGTAGTTGATTTATTAAGACTTCTGACAAATAGTAGGGCGGTCTTTTGGGAAGCTTTGGAGGGAAAATATGTAGACACCCTACACATAAATACCATTTGTGATTGGTCAAAAACCACGCACGTGACAACAAATAAGCTGACACGACGACGGACTAGCAGTTTTCATGCATATTCAGATCTTCTTTACATCATAAAACAACGAAAACAATGAAACGTGGAACATATGTGTGGTACATATAGTGGGAGGAAGACAAACTACATTACAATAAAATTTTATTTTGGCTCGTTGGTCATCGCCATAGATACAGGTAACGACGTTTTTATTAGTATACAACGTCAGCGGTTCTGAAAAATATATATTTCTTTCAAAAAAAAGTTCACTCACAGGATAAAATCTGATTCCTTTCCTGGCAAAAACAAAATCCACCTTATCAAAATGTCTCCGTGTGTAATTGTTCCTTATAAATTATAATAGTTTTATAGGAACGTACACATAAAATGTTAGGACATTGTTTGATTTCACCCACGGAACCACCTTAATTGGGCTCTTCTCAGTATTAAAGATGCTTTATATTGCCTGTTCGTATCCTGCTCGAGTTGAAACGATTGGCCTGGCTGCGGGTTCACGCCCGTTTTTTGCACTTTTAATTATTATAACCACCAAAATTCTCCTGTATATTTTTCTCAAAATCGTGTGCTTTATGAAAGAAGGGCACAGCGAATGTGATGCTATTCACGACTTTGTGTGCTAACCCCGATTTCTTTTTTACTTATGTTATATTATACTCAACTGTAAACACCACGACGAATGTATGTACGTTTCTTCTTGTTTTCTGGGTGTCTATCCTTTGACTGTCCTATATAGACCCAAACCCATGCATTCTCCAGAATTTGTTTGGTGGGCTGGCCAGTAATGCCAGTAATTTGTCACGTTATACTGCACCGCTATTCATTCCTACAAAATGTGGTTGTGCGACTATAACCCCTAATCTATTGTTTGTCTTGTTTTGACAAACTGCTCCCCCCATTGATAGTGTTTTAACAAAGCAGTTTAGCAGCTTGTTCGCTTATTCTATAACCGCATGTCAATCCTAGAGAGTAACCAAATAACAAACGCCTTCATAATAAAGAAAAGATACAAAAACCGTTGGATTTGATAGGGAACAAAACTTATATAGCCTGTACCATTTTGTATAGCCCGCCTGGAGCGATATTTAATTAAATTACACAATTGCGATAGACAGACAAGTAGAGCCAATAAATAGTGAGGAATGCCTATAGTGTCATGTACCACAGAATAACAATTAAGTTCAATAGTCAAGTTGCATGTCATACACGTCTTTGTCAGCCCTCCCATACGCTGGTTATGCGCCCCTGGGTGCATTTTTGTATTTTTTTTGTACTTTTCAACTAAAATTTCATTTTTTTTTCTCCCTCTACCTCCAGGTATGGCGCTTTTGACGTAAACGGCGCGCGAAGGAAAAACGCAACGCGGGAAACTACAAGTACGTTAAAGGCGTGGTTGTACGAACATCGCAAGAACCCGTATCCGACGAAAGGCGAAAAAATCATGCTAGCGATTATTACGAAAATGACGTTGACGCAGGTCAGTCTTTTTTTTTTTAATATTAAAACGATATTTTCAAATTATATGTAAAACAGCCAAAGATCGTAACCTCAAGATAGGTACCAACAATAATATTGGCCTATAAATGGTGGTTGATAGCGAACATAATTTATTTCTCTTGCTTTGTTTGATTTCTTTTTGAATATTCATGAGTTTGAAATAAAAACACGAAAATGAAGTAATTTTAAATATGCATTTCTGACTTTACGTCACTTTTGCGTTGATATCTTTTCAGAACAATTTTTTTTTATATAGGTTAGGAAGAATACAAAGGGACAAATTAAGGGACAAAAGCAGCAGAGGAACTATTAACAAAATTGCCTAAATTGAGCATTTTCTAGCTTATGAAGTTTCAAACTAACAAAACAGAACCGAAAGGCTGTATGATTAATTTAAAAAATTGTAAAATTTGTAATAAGAAAACAATAACTTTAAACTAAAACAAAAACTTTGGAATACACGACCAAGCTGTAACATAATATTCAAGATTGAAGCATCAACCCTTTAACGTTAACGGAAACGATTTCTTATTGGCCGGTTTCATTCATATAATCCCGCTCTCCGTGGACCAATCACGCGTCTTCTCCAAGTCATTTATGTAAAGTACCCTTGCCATTACCGTGCTTGTCGCAAATGCCGGAATCTTTTTTAAAATATTATTTTGGGAATGTAACAATGTGCTGCATTAGTGTAAACATGTTACAAAGTCGCGATAGACAGTCCGCGGTGTTATTTTATGAATATTGATTATAAACAGCGTCAGTGGAGTTTCTCTGAGTGTGACGTCACGAGAATCAAGAGAGAGTAATTGGGCGCCTGGGAAATATATGACATGATGGAGGGGGGAGCACTGCCATTACAAACGAGTTGGATTAAAGGGAATGTCTACTTAAACTATTTAAATTGTCCTCGAAGTATACCGAATGAGGATTTTCAAGGAACTAGTGAGGTGATATTAGCACAACTACAGACATAACCAGTACTTTCTGAAGGTGTGAAGTTCCATGGCGACGGGTCCGGTGGTGTAACCTATACCCTACCTAAGATAAAATAAAAGTTAAATAGTGACTGTTTAAATTTAACGCCACCTTTGTTTAGAGGAGTTCAACTCTGGGGTTGAATTTTGAAAGGCTGACAGAGTGAAGCAATTGGACTTCCATTATAGCAATTAACTCTCGTATTGATTCTGGGATGTTGTTGTCGTTTCTGATCAGTTACAACGTATCGGTTACTTTGTTTTGGAACCAAGAGAAGATTTCATGATAGGTGGTTTATAGAATTCCATCCCACGCCTTTTTTTTTTTAGGAAGATCAGTTTTGCTCCGAGCGTCCTGCTCCGAGCGTCATACGCTGAGGACTATGACTTCACGTTATGTACGAAGTGATTATCGACATATGTACAATACCACACCTAATTTAGGTTCTCCAAACAGAAGGTTAGGGTTCTGGGATGATGACGGGTTCCCGGGGCACGCATTAATCGGTACGTTCGCTATACCTATGCGCATCCTTAATGAATTCTGCACTGCAAAATCACGTTTAGCACAGTGTTTATATTAATCTCACCTAATGGTTCGCCCCAATTATAACATGTTGCCAAAATGGTCCCGTTGTCTTTCCGAGGCTACGAATATATCGAGGTGTTGGCAATTAAAGCGGTTTGGAATGCCCATCGCATTCTGCTGGGCTGGTGTTAACAGCGCACCGTCTTTAAAGGACGTTATAAGCGACTAGACGTATGGTGGAAGGCAGGATGATGGATTGCCAAATACCCTGTAACCCGCTGCTGATTTATGCTGATTTGGACAGAGCAGAACGTGACTAGCGAAAACGACACCACCGGTGGGCGGCACTACACATCCCCGCAACTAGCAGACAACATGATCAATCGACTCACTGAAAAATCTATTGCCGCGCTGTGAATTCTTGGAGGAAAAAGGGAGAACGAATTCAAACAGGATCTCGAAAAAATACTTTCCTTTATTTTCCATTACTATACCTAGATTCATTTTTTTTGGGGGCACGTAAGGTATGGATTTTCTGCAACCCCCCTTCCCCGCCGAAAATAAAACAAAACAAAAACAAGAAGAATAGTGGCCCGCAAATCTCTATATATGAAACATATATACCTTGTAAGAAAGGGTATTGCTAATTTTAATTAAGTAAGACATGCAGACGGATAGACCAGTATAACCATACGATAAATCAAAGCCACAACGGCATCGAGAGTTTCATGAAGTACGGTATAGCTGCTTGTAGCTCTTAAGGCTGAATCTGACCCCAATCTCCTAGAATATCGAGTTAACCTTACTATACGCTCAACTAACTATAGGCTCACCAAAAACTAACCTCCTTCTCACACCAACAACCACTAAAATGGCCAACAAAACTAACCATAATAAAAGGATGGATTGCTTTTAATTATTAAGCTGTCCGCGTGTCCACTCCTTTCCACTTGGTCTTATGAAATATAGGTTACTTCTTTTCCTTACTTATTTTTAGAATGCACGTGTGTGTACTCTTTGCAACACCTGGTAATTTCTAGTAGTTGCAACTCTTTTGACTGTTCTACGCGGATGTTTTCATTTCTTCAAGTCCGACACTTACACGCCCTTTTACGCTAATGTGATGAATAACCCGCCGGTTTTTACACGTTTGTCAACTTTGTTGCACCAAGAATCAGAAAGTACAGCCACCTTATAATATCGATCCTAGCGTACAGCCAAAACTACCTCTAATAAAAGCCTACAAATCAAGGTCGAATCCAACGGCGCTCACCGTAGAATCAAAACTATTTATCTCTATAGATACATTGACAATAATTACTTGCATTGCAAATGCCCCTGAAATATCCCTGCTAACTTATCTTCTTTGTCATTCGCACCTCTGTTTGTAGTAGTAGCTAAACTTGCATTAATCCAGTCATGACCGGATTACCAAGCTTGTCATGTCATCAAACGTTCTGGTAATATTTTGTGATATGCTATTAGGAAACGCTACCACACACGGCAAAGAGACACGATCCACAAACAGCCTAGATGTTGACCAAAGTTAAGCCCTTAACTAATAGTAACCAAATCCTTCACGGATCCAAGTCAGATCAGTCTACAACAATTATTTCCTTCCACAGTGGCGCCGCAATCACTGAGACGCCAAGGCAAAATTAAAATCGTGTTCGTACATGACCGGACCAATTGCATGTAAGTTGTGAGGTGATCAAATCATCAAATGCTTGGAAAAACAGTTCAAGCGTTATTTTATTAATTAAACCAGCTAAGGAAAGAATCTGAGCCATAACCAAACCACCCACCCCAAACACATATGCAAGAACAAACGATGCACTATTATCCCCAGTCTCTTTACAAATTAATCTCGCCATCGATCACAGCAAGTTTGTGTCGTGTATCCCCGACAGTACAGACACATGATCTTAGTCGAATGAAGGACGAGAAACAATGCTCTGTTTGTAAGTCACGCGTTACAGCGCCTCCTACTATAATAAGTTACTATTTATTTGTGATTAAGGGGAAAAAACTTGTAGCATGTATGTACTCGTATCCTTGAGTAACGTCTGCATGAATATATACATACTTAGAGTAGTTATCAATTTGATATGACCAAAGTCCCGCATCGTCAACGAACCCTCCGCAGCGATCATTCGGCAGTACAATTGAACCTAAATATCAACCTCGTGGTGTCATTGTTTGCGTTCGTGTATTTACGATTTGTCTAAGGCCCACTGAGTAGTTTAATTAGTCAGATAAACTTGATGTCGATAACAACTTACGATGCCAACCAAGTAAGAAAGTGATTGATGGGTAGCGATAACAGGTACTTGGAACACACGGATAGCATGTTATAAGGATCAAACCGACAAACCCAACGGTCGCTTATACACAGTTGATTGATCTCAGCGCTAAAAAAAAATGATTGCACTGAACAACCGAATGTACCGCTAATTTTGTAGGCCAAGTTTGGACAATCCCCACGGCATCTTACTTTGTTATTCACTCGATTGATCCCAACGCGATAAATAAAACTGGGATGTACCGAACATCAATTAACGTCCCACTCATTTGTAGGCCAATATGATAAAAATAGGAAACGTCCTCTCTAGTCTTCTATTGCCCTCGTCAATCTTGATCACGCCCCTTCTTATTATGAAGAAAATTAAATCATCGATATAAATTTTGCAACCTTTTTTTGGTCTTGAAACAATGTTATATAATTTGCTCCCCAATTGAAGACGAAAATGTGAAAACCTTTAGAAGGAAACAGCCGCAACTTGCGCGAAAATCGACCAAAACGCTCCTATTTTGAGCGACTGGCCCCAGCACTGAACACCTTATTAAATTTTGTTACATGTATATAGAACACTCATATGATGTTGCTCACCTTGATTCACTTTCAAATTTCTCTGCCGATTGAATTGAATTGTCACTTACATCAAATTAGCATTGATCGCCAATTTTGTATGTCCCTCTTTTTTTTATTTGCCCTGCAGGTCTCAACTTGGTTTGCTAACGCAAGGCGCCGTCTGAAGAAAGAGAACAAGATGACTTGGTCTCCGAGAAACCGGTCGGAGGACGGCGAAGACGACGGGGAGAAAGCGAATGGGGATGAGGACCAAATCACGAAGGAGGATGTGGAAGCCCTGGATAACATCCTCGAGGACAAACCGGACGAGAAGGACGGCGAGGGTGGGGTCAAAGACGACGACAGCGACGTCGTCGATGTGGAGCTAGATTCGGAGAGGAGGAACGACGACGAGGAGGAGATCAGGGAAAGAATAAGATTAGAAGCCTTGGAGAGGAGACATAACGACTCGGATAACGATGGTGAATATATTTTCAAAGCTCCCTCACCCCGGGTCTTTTCTTCCAAAATTGAAAAGAATTCTTTGCTAAATCAGTATTCATAGACCTCGGTGCTACTCGAAATATTGACATTATAACATTTTATAAGATTTAACTGTTTGCACATTTGGTAGTGGTATTTTCAACACTAAACTAAAAATTAAAATAAATATTAAAATTTTATTTATTGTTTTCATTATGCGCATTTTCAATTCGTTATAAGCTGGTGCTTTTCAAATTGAAAATACCCGGATTTGGTTATTGAAAAAGATATTTGGTATTTCATGTTTGTTATAGTCTGATTGATAAAAGATTCGTTATTTTTTTTATTATTTCTAGCTTAACCACATTGAACTCAAAAAGGTACATAACATAGTTCATTTCATAAACGATCCAGCACAAGAAATACTGGGGGCCTAAAAGCGCAAATAAATTGTCTTCAAAACGAGAACTTAATATTGCCACTTTAAAGCATATACTCGCCGTTCATCCCAATTCCTCGGTTCCCTTACGTCGAGTCATGAAACGTTATCGATCACTAACAAACTCGTTGTGTTCAAAGAACGGATACTACCTACACATTAATATTTTAGCCGAAAAGGTCAAAAGCACTTAGTAGTGTGAGATTACCCACAGGTGACCCCGAATGATCTTTCTATACAGTATATATCCGCAATGGAATCATAATAATACTGTTATAGATAGAACGATAATCAAAAGATTAAAATATGTAAACATTAATGTAAAGTTGTAGTGTTAACTGCGTCGGTCACGTGATCAGCGGGGATCATGTAATACTGTGCCTCGGGAGGCGGAGATCAAAGGGGTAGGATACATGAATTAATTTTAACCATCCCCCCAAATCAATAGAAGTCATGCTGGAAATGGGACGAAACTGTAAAGCAGATAACATGGGAAATTATTTAAATGAGTTTTAAACGGCTTCCCATAGATTGACTCTGACGGCCGAGAACCGGGGAAGGGACGCCATGTTAATCCCCAAGGAATTATATATGCAATAGTTCTTTCAACCTTTCTCAATCCAGAAAAGTTACTTTGTTAAGTTTAATAGCAATGTGACAAACGCGAGAATGCAACTTTTCAAAATCTCACTCCGTTAGTTCGGGTACTATACTTTGAAATAACAAATGTATTTTTTTTTTTTGGAGTGACCAACTTCATTTGTTATTTTTTCTTCCTCCTCCACAGACTCAAATCAGTCTCTCGATCGCGCACACGAGAGTGTCGCCCACCACGAGCGCGTCCAGTGTAGCTCAGTCGAAACCACCTACAGACCATCATCCCCTCACTCATTTTCAAGAGTGAAGCTTTCAGCGGAATGCGACTCCCACCGCACACGGTCGCCGTCTTCACACTCTTCTTCAGATGATACCCCAAGGAAACCCAAAATATGGTCTCTTGCCGAGACCGCCACCTCTAAAGACAGTTGTTCGAAACACGAGAACAGCCGTGTAGGCCCCATTATCGGTCACTGTGGCACTAGGTTTCATCCATACTTTTCCATTTCGCACAGACCAAACGGTAGATTCAGCCCTCCTGCGCCACAGGGTTTGGCGGTAGCGAGGCAGGTAGAGGAACAGCTGAGGGCTCGCGTGCATAGTTGGCAAAGGTTACCCGCAGATATCAGCCCCTTATCGTATCGTTGGAACGGACTAGCTGTAGGCATACCCACCACAAATGTCGCTGCCCAGGACTCTCGAACAGCCGCCGCTACCACCGTTGTACACAGTAGCTCATCGCCGCTGATCTCTCCAGCCCCAGCCAGGGGGAGTTACGCGGTACTAGGCAAGGAGGTTCATGTGAGGTAGAAGAAACGAGGGACATTTCGTTTTAGGACGCCAAGAGTAAAAAGAAAAAAAGGGACGAATGTGTAACATTCTGTCAAATAAACTTATCTTCTACAAATACAAGTGACCAACTATTAAAAACGTGTACTACTTGGCTGGTCCCATAAGGGACAATGGACTTGTGCATTTTGTATAGAAAAAAACTTATCAAATAAATGGATTTTGTATATAATCTTATTACCTTTTCTCGTGAATTTGTCTAACCGGAGTTCGCCCCCTCGTCAACCCCTTTTCACCGGAAGTTCTGCATATAGTGTACTGTGTTCCTTGATGTGGGAGTCAACGCATAATCAAGCTTAAAGCTATACATATATATATTATTATTATTATTATTATGATTATTATTATTATTATGATTATTATTATTATGATTATTAGAAAAATAATCAACAACTTTATTTCCGAGTCACTGAAATGAGCAGCCAAACAATTATGCAGCCGTCACCATGAAAACACAAGGGAACATGCATTACCTCAAATCCAATTTTCAACGCCAACAGATGTTTTAATCATCAATACTTGTTTTTTCTTGAAACTTGAAGAAAAAACACGCTTCGATGCAAGCGGGTTCTTTTTTTACGGTAGTCTTTCTATACGTATATTGATTCGAATGAGATCTTGGGGTATATATTATACAACATATAAATCACTGCCGTTCCGCTTATATTGGTGGAATTATTTATTCAAAATGCAGACTAATCGAAAACGGTTCTACTTGGTGTATTTCATGTGGACTCATAGCTGTGCGCAAACAAGTGTCAATGGCCTTTCACCCATCACTTTTTCACCCGGTAAAAAATATAATGAGCCAAATTTGGGCCTATTGCTCTTGTGTATTCTTTATTGGTGAAAGTTTCGAGAGAATTAGCACCAACATGCCACATTTTATTGTCTGTAGATTTCCACAAAGAGAAACTGGTCCAAATGTTGTTTTACCATCAGACCTGTTTTTTGGCGACAAAGGCGCTCGGATCGAACCGCAATCTTTGTTTTAAGTACTCCCAGTGGTGGGGGATTTTTTTTTTTTTTACTCTCATACGTTTAAAGTAGGAGAATGTGTGACGTGTGTACCATGGCGAGCAGAATCATTAAAAATGTCATAAAATGAAGAAAACGGCTGTTGTGATATTTCAAGTGTCTTTTTTATTTGCTTATTGATTTGCCTTACGACTTCTAACGCCTTAGGTGTGTAGTAGCACTTTGAGGTCTTATACTGGAGACATTTAAACACAGGGTGCAATCGTAAAAATGTCGCCTTCTCGTCGTTAAGTTAACACTACAACCCTCTTTGTATTAGTACACGAGGGAATTGGATCATGGGACCATTATCATCAAAAAAAAAAAGAAGGGGGGGGGGATGAAATGGTGCATAGTTTATGAGCCCCGCTGACCCTATTAGTACGGTGTATACGATTAGGAAGTTGCGGTATCGATAATTTTTTTAATTTACCAATCAGAAGGAGCCCTTATATTGCCTTCTGTCAGCGGCCCACGAAGCGTGGAATTAGTTTATTTCATATTCAATACATAAAAGGCAGCCGTTCCACCTGTTAATAAACCAACCAAGGGAAATTTAATGGCGCAACCGGCGCTCCAAGATAATAAACACCGTTCGTTGTTTCAGCAGTGGATTTGATCGGAGGATTAGTTTGTTAAACAAAATATGTCTAAATAAATAGTGAGATGCCAACTAAACACAGATCCAACTTTTTTTTTTAAAATAAAATGATGTCATTAATTTAAGTGAAAGAGCTATAGGAATTAATCGACAAAAGGAAATTAGCAAAAGACAGCAATAAAATCAGCAAATAACCAGATAATTTTTCAGCTCATGCCAGCTATGCTGGTTGAGATCTTGTGATCCGTGCTTGTCTATCTATATTAGTCAGTCAATCTATGTATATATATCTATCCATCTGTCCCCAATTGTTCTACGTGATCCCATTCATACAATCTTTGATGGATCTCAGTGATGGAGCTTGGACCGATTGATGGGCCATGTTTAGATGTGGGGAATTTGAGGTCCAAGGTCAACTAGGGGTCATTGTAAGCCATTATCTGAAAAAGGGTACTATCAGACTTTGTTTTAAGTTAAAACATCCCCTCTAAAATACGTTGCATTTTGCCCGCTAAAATTGTCATCTGGATTTACGTAAACGTATGTAATCTGATTGGGCATTTTTTTAAATGCATAATGTATTAATTAGTGACAATCGGTTTATGCTTATAATTTGTCGCCGAACCAAACGCGTAAAATGTGTTTCTGAGCTTCATTTCTCGCTAATGAGTGTTACAATTTGCAAAATGAGTAGAATATATAGTTATTTTATTGCACGAATAGTGTGCTGAGTGATTAAACCTCGCAGTACCTTTAAAAGGCCCTCTGCTTCTACAGATTGTATTGAACTTTAATGGTCATAAATTGTCCTTGGGTAGCGCTACCTTTTGGGTGTTTATGGAATTTAGGTCAAAGGTCATCTAGGGTGTTTATTAGAGGTCATTATCTGAAAAGTCTTAATAGCTTCCTACAAATGTTATTGTTAATAAATGCTTTGAAGTTGGTCCCATACCATACCAGGGCCCCATTTAACAGGGCCCCATGCCACTGTATAAAAACTGATTTGTTCCACCACTTATTGAATTCCATGATGACATTTTCATCAAATATTGGTTATTGCACAACTTACACAAGTGTTTATAAGCTGCCCTGCATCTGTTTGAACAAAGCGCTGTATATTTTGGCTTCACGAGACATAACAATGACGTCAGCGGCCATAACAATGACGTCATTGGCATACCTGCGAATATCCGTCTGCCATTGGGTCACCATCATTTTCTGTCCTGTTTGGGCTCATAGTTACGTCATTCGACTGGCATGCTACTAGGGGCCGAGGCTGAATACATTAGAGACACAACTGTCTAGTCCAGCATGGCGGGCAAACCCTATACAGTGACGTTACGGGTTAACCATGTTATATCGTTAGAGACGTACATGATGACATTGTATATGCAAACTTTGAACGAGGTTTTTTTTTTATACTAAACTGCTGAATCGATAATCAAACCAATGTAGTCTAGGTATATAGTGAGTTTGCCGTTACGTCACTAGGACGACTCTCTGCAGGCACGCGTAATAAGCACGAATGAGGCCAACTTTGTTAAATATTCATAAACATTCATAAATATCCCTATTTTATTAAATAAAATCTAAGAAAATTTGCCTTATTCGTCCAGGGAAAAAAATAGGCCTACGCGGCCGGTACGCATCCAGTTTATTGGACCCAGACCCAGGCTTATTGGACTACTTCCGGCCGTCTTGACGCGCTGGTGTGAAACCACTGTTTACACACGCGCATCGTGTTTAATATTGAGTGGGTGAATAAACTAGACGCACAAATATCTGGTGCAGCCTGCCGGCTAATGAAGCAAATGACGTAATGGGGTCACCCTTATCTTGCTGGTCTTGTTGGTTTAAATCGTATAACAGAATTTATTGTTCTTAAGTGATATAGTCGAGACGGAATTATTTAGACGTACCCACACCCCATCCCCCCCCCAAAAAAAAACAATATATATATATACCATTCAGCCCTAAGATTCTAATTAAGCTCACTCCAAAAAATGAAGTCTGACTACGCCACTGGCACACTTCTATGCAAAATGAAATTCCATGCATAATATTAAATTAGGTGACCAGTCTAGCAGATGTGCTAATTTTTCAACAAAATATTACAAACTTTGTATGAAAAGGCGTGAAAAATATATAAAGAATAGAAAAGACTTCTACACAAATGTGGCCTCATGTTTCACCAAAATTAATTTAAAAGTGAAAAATCAATTCATTTCAGCAACGAAACATGCTATTGTAATCGGACTTTCGCCACTGAGTGTAGTTATTCCTCCTCTTTTTTTTATCAAGTTTTCATCTGCAGGGCTATTCTTTTATTAAGTCCCCACTCCCCCTCGCAACCGGTGGAACGAAAAGGTTAATTGTATTTGAATGGAATATATATATATATATATATAGAGAGAGAGAGAGAGAGCGGTCCTCCCGTCAGGTCAAACAGCTCATGTCATTAAAATATTACGATTGGAATGTTTTTAACCTTCCTGTCAAATGCAATAGGCAGCTTTAAATACTGGATGACGCCGTTGTCCAAACTATACGATTTATAGGCCTCCTCTGGAACTTTCTTTAGTTACGGCCAATTGATTCCTTGAGGTCAAAGTTCACGATGGTCTGATGATATCAGAAACTAATGAATATTATTAACAATAGAATTATGTCCGTATATATATACATTTTTTTCTGAAATGGATTTTCCACTAAAGGTCGCGGACGATTTGTTTCGTTGTAACGATGTAGTCAAATTAGGGGTCACCAAACATTATGGAAGGTCGCCAAATGTAAACATATTATTTGGGGGAAACATCGGCAACATTGACGTGGCGGCTTATAATTACTGGTTAGCTAGCTCCCCGTGGTTAAAATCGAGATTTGGCAATTTTCTGAATGATAGGAAAACATCGAAAAGAGCAGGTAAATAAAAGATACCCGGATCGTTTTAAAATAGAGGGGAGGGGTATTAATTAAGGGAGGGTCGCCAGAGCCGTATCATGAGACGGGAATTCGCCCATGCAAAATAAGTGAATGAGTTTGAGAAATTTCGATATACTTTCGGGCTGGAGGGAGGAGAACTCGGCCAGAGCTCTCATATTTTACCAAACCAGTACCAAATAAATCGTTCTCTCTTTAATTATAAACCAATCCAACAAAAAACGGGTATCTTTCTTTCATGGTTACCCCCCCCCCCCTCCCCCATTTTGATATTGTGAAGAAATTGTCATCATCTTTGAGGGGAATATATGTGCATGCTTTTAGCATAATCGAAATGCAGCTGTTTGGGTATACGGTATGTTATATATCTGGTCACACAAATAAAGATGTACAGACGAAAAAAGAAATAAAGAAGGCTAGCAGCGATTGGTTGAGGAGGAGGGTGTAGGGCATCATTCAAACGGTTGCTGACGGGACCGCTCATATAAAGTGTGAATATCGGTAACGATTCATCGTGGATTCCTGTAGCAAGTGACTCTCGAAAAAATAATAATGAGGCTTCCGATCGGGGTGGGGAGGGGGGGGGGGTTGGAAGAGACTATACAATAAACTCGACCTGATTTATATGTCTCCTAGATCATTCGTTGTGGCTCCTCTTGAGATAGAAAGTCTGCAAGGAAATTATAGGATGAGAGACGCACGTTGCGACGCGGGACTATATATTATCTGACTATAGTAGGTTCGTATCGCGAAGGGTAGCCGTAGGCATGGGCGTCAACAGGCGGGGGACATGGGGGGGGGGACATCATATCATTTGTGCCCCCCCCCCCCCCACACACACACACGTTTTCCAGAACCTACTAAAATTATTAGGCATATTTTTGCTGCTTCATGGAAATGTCCCCCACTTTTCAAAAGCTGTTGACGTAGGGATCAGTTAATTACCGGTATAGCTGACGAAGCGTTTGGCAGCTTACATATATAACTACGATACATTACGTCATTTCGCAGCAATCTGATTGGTTATTTGAGGCTCCAGAACAGAGGACCGGTCCAGAAGCAAACGGATGCATACGGTACCTCAAGGAGAATCGAACATGGATAGGTCATATGTCATTTTACAAAGTACATAGTGACAAATAGCTCATTAAATTAAAAATGAATGTCGGTAATTTATTTGATATGGTTTTCTCAGATGTGCTTAATTAAAAGTGTTTTCTTGTTTATTTGTGTATTAAAATCACGTAAAAAGATCATGGTGTAATGGACATAGTAGAAATAATGACCAGAGGCCTGGGTTTTTATTAACGAATAAAAAAACAATTTTTTCTATCCGTCAGTTGCTTCTGCAATTCAGCCAATATCATCTTATAGCACTTTATGCATTTTAACTGCGATAACTTCTTAGTCTGGCCCAAACGTTACAGCCAAACATTTTGCTGGGGGTTTACATATAAATTATCTGTGGGATTTGTTATTTTAACTACAACGAAATGTGTTCTTTAATGTACCCGTCATATATATATAGTATACAAGAGTACGAAAAGCTATCACAATTTCATGGAATAAACATGTTCACGGTCGTGGGTTGCAACGTATTGTGGGTAAGCAAGAAAGGTAATTTAAATACAACGCTGAAATGACATGTGTTCTTTAACGTACCGGTCATCTATATATAGTGTACAAGAGTAAGAAAAGCTATCACAGTTTCATGCAATAAACATTTTCACGGTTGTGAGGTGCAATGTATTGTGGTTAATCAAGAAAGGTATAACAAACAAGGCCAACACACTAATAAAATGCCGAATATGGTAGGAAACGTTCAGTTAAATATTAAAGAAACGGAGTGTTTCACTGACGCAATTTACATGCTTCAAATGGAAATCCAAAGCGTTTACCATTCCATTTGATTTTTTTTTTTAGCAAACTAGGATGATTCAACAATTTTACAAAACTATTGTAAGCTACCCGCTAAAATGCTTTCACTCAATCATGACAAATCAACATATTTGCGCATGCGTAGTTGGAACCGTGAACTGGCTTATTGCGAACGGAGCAGACGATTTGTGAAGAAACATAACATCACTGACGTGGAGATGAAGAAACGTGTACCGTCAGACGGTGGTATAAGGCCCACCGCCTCACACCCACCCCCATCATACCACCTCTAACCCTCTGGGTCATGTTTGGAGCAGATAACATACTTCATCGAGGAAGCTTGGTCACTTTATACGGTAGAAGGTCAAAACAGTACCAGATGTTTTCCCCCTTATTCCAAGGGGCCAAAATTAGCATTAGCAGCGGAACCAGGACAGTGCTATTTGGGCAGAATTTCCACAACATTCATTGCAATAACCGCCCCTAACATCTGTTTACCCTATATGCCCAACCTTACTGTACCTAACATTATGTACGTGCCACCTTCAAAATGGCCTAAGACTCACGGTGTGTGCGTCCCCAATGGTGTGTCACAAATGTAAAAGCCCGTTCACGGTTAGGGAGGGTGCATGTACAAAGCCTACAGACAATAATTGCACACTTAAAATTGGTTGTATACGGTAGGTTAATAACCGATACGTCATCATGTTCGGTAAGAAATTAAGGAATTCGGGAATAACTATAACTATTAAAAACGGAAATCCAAACTATTTACCCCTATAGCAAAATAGGTTGATTCAACAATTTTACAATTAATTTTAACCTACGTGGTGTATGTACGAATGTTCGTTGTTGTTTTCTCTCAATCGCGGCAATATACGGCAGATTGGCCCGTGCGTACCTGGAACTTGAACAGGCTTATTGCTTAGTACAGACTTAGTACTCAACATACAGCTGCTTGTGTATTACAAACTGCTGCAACCACTAACAATTACTCATTAAAGCTCCACAATATCACTAACGGTGATGGCACAGAATGTTAGTTTTTTTTTTAGGATTAAACTTTAGTCCTATTAAAAAAAAAAAAAAAAAAATTACCTTTACCACCATATAGCTTGTTGGAAAGTGTCAAAAAGTCATCGTATATCAGAATGTTACATCCATATAATCGTAGCAACATTCAACACTTTGTAATATTCATGCGCACTTGAAACTCATTAGTAGATTTGTTTTAAAACGTGTCACACATTCATCGACGCTTCCAAATAAGTATGGCTTATAGACACATATATTCATCATACGCACTTTAAGGTCACATAATATCCATGCGTATACTTGGAGGTCACTGCATCTAGATATTCATGCGCACGTCGATACTCCTCAAAGTTTCAGGACGTATCACACACTCCTATTGGAATATCGTGATAAAATAACAACCCTCCGCTTATAGCGTAGTCTTCCTCTGGCTGGCAATATCAGCGGTGCAACAATCGTATAAACCAAGACCGTAGATTGATTTCATTCATTCGTCTCATGAAAGTATTTTAACTGGGATAATCTTTCATATCGTTATCTGTTTACACCAACAGACTTTATATAATTTTTTATAAAAGGGCAAACAAGGTTCTTCTATAGAGTTGAATAAAATCTATGTTTGTTGTTACCGATGCAACTGCCGCTGACCCGACTAATAGCCAATGCATGCCTATACTACATACTCTATACACAGTAAATCAAGGAGAGGAGATCAATAGGAAAAGCGAAACATGTCAGCACGCGAAGCCCACACAATTTGGGGAGTGTATATTTATTCTATCCAATTCGGGCACCACAATTGGGAAATGCGTAAACTGTGTTTTATTAAAAAAAAAAACACAAATTAAATCAAATGAAAATGCCAGTAGTCCTGCCATTTTTTTTTTTTTTTTTGGGGGGGGGGGGGGCAGACTGCCCCGGCCGCCTATACCACCTCGTACGCCTACGAGTGCAGCATCGGCTTAGACGCTTATGCTTTCCAGAATATTTAGCACGACTGCAGATACCTTAATTCGTGTTTCGTGGCTGTTATCTGCAATCTTTCCTATATAACACAATGTCCCACAATGTTATAAAATTATATAATTTCCTTGTACCAACAATCGGCACTTAATTAAATATCCTATACAATCTAGCATATTCTAGCATATACATATAATTAGGTCGCGTCCGATGCGCCCCAATAATCGGGTCATCAACACAGAATTACGAGAACAGTGCAGTCACCTGTCGAGGAAGTCAATTTTGTCAGTCGTTTTTTGCCTCGCGACTGTCAGTTAATATAAAGGAGACAAAACTCTTTAAGATCATTACAATAAAACTCATATTTTACGATCATTTGATTGCCTCCCTGCCCCAAAACAAATTCTCTGATGTCCCCTGAAATAAAATAACGGAGCCGAATTCCTGGTACGAGGCAGCTGTACGACCCCGTCTAACTGGGCGACCCCGGAATGCGTCGACTGTCCTTCGCCGTCTTCGCAAAGTCGACGCGATGGCTCTGCCACAAATTGTTGTAATGGTCCCTAGGTACCGCTACTAATCTTTCCCCCGTCAGCGGGTCGAGTTGTGAAACAAGTTACGGGTCCTGACCCCGTGGTAAATTAAAATGGCTCGCTCCAACCGGATCGCTCCCCCCCTAAAACCGATAACATATTTCAACGTCGTGTGACGCCAAGTGTACATGATGGTGGATTTACGGGTTTTCTTCGGTCGTAAATCTCCGCTCGCTAGCGATTCCGGCGGGGTACTTGTACCGTAGCTTACTACCTTGTAAGTTTATTCTACAGATTGACCAAAGACCTAAAACTGGAAGTTGTAAATACACGAGCTCCCCGCTGGGAACCAGACGGCAACATATGTCATATTAATCAAACGATAGTCCATCTGCCGAGAGCGGCCGTCATAACGCCTTCACTTAGGCCGTGTATCACCCGTTGATAAGAGCCTTTTGAACCCCCATTCCGGCTATCGTCAAATATTTTACCGGTGATTTATTAATCTCTTTAATAAACTTGCCCAAGTTTATAACAGCCGATAGATGATGGGGGGATGTAGGACATGGTGACGATACAGAATTGTTATTGGATTACAAAGTGTTTGGCATGACGATCGGTAAACAAGCCTCATCAATTCTACATTAATAGCTATCAGTTGGCCGATTATCTTCTGATATTTCCCCAGTGTCGGTGTGCTTAATTCTCTGGTCAGACGAATATTAATTTAAATGGTTTATATTTTGCGAATAGCCAGCCGTGTTTTTAGCAGTAACGGCGCCATAATTTGACCATGATAAGATGGTGTGATGTACTATTAATACTTGGTCAATAATTTTCGCGTCTTAGCTAGTATATATCCTTCCACACCCGACGGAAGGAAGTCTCCATCCCGAATCCCGGCGGAGTCAATTGCTTTCAACCACTCCCGGGTCCTCCAAACTTTTCCAAGATTGCCTATGTGTCGGTTGTTTAGCATAGTAGTAGTGGGTCATGGCTTCCGTGCCATGCTGTGGGTTGAAATACTAACCGTGTCTTGCCCCCCCCCCCCAAAAAAAAAATAAAAAAAATACATGACCGGTGCTCAACAGGAATCAATGGGACGAGATGAACAGTTACCATTGGAGCGTAAAACTCATCTAGGAATACTTTGTCAAATCTAGAAGAAGGCTAAACAAGGAAAACCTTGTTTAGCCTATATTGGGTCATAGCATCCACTTCGCAGCCGGGAGCTGGGGGATGGAATCCTAAGCCGCGTCTTGCCAAAGAAGACTTAAACATGGAGCCCCATGATCGGTGCTCAACATAAAGGTTGATCAGTTGCCATTGGAGCGTAAACTGCGCATCTGGGAATACTTTGTAAAATCTGGAAATGGGCCCGAAAAGGCAAATCTCGTCCGATTTTCGGCCGTTTCCATTTTGGACAAAGTGTTTTCAGACGTATTGTGTCCGCTATGTGACAATTGGAATGGCTTTTGTCTGCGCATTCCGCTTTGACACAACGAAAAAAAAAAAAAAGGAAACCAAGGGTGCCATTGCATGAGCATGCAGATGTTTTCGTTCTTAGGCCTCCGGTTTGTTCGTAAGCCCATAACCTCTCGTAAAGTCTACATCTATCCCCGCATGCATGACCACTGTGTGCATAATGGATTAAACGACCCCGGAAAGAGTGTATGCAAGAGTCCCGTAATATTGGCTGTTTCGCCTATAACAAAAAACATAAATTCATACATACCTTTGATGATAAACCCTAATTTTCGTCAAGGTGGGTACAAGGAGCAGAAGGTGCACGGTAGCTTATCAAGACAATTTGTCCTTGACCAATGAAACTGAACTGATACGAAAGAGGAGGAGAGACTCTACACTGCAGTGGTGAAAGTCCCATTACAACAGCATGTCTGTTTGTTGAGATGTGAACTGATTTCAAAAGTCGATATCATTTTCGTCAGTTCACATTTTCAATTTGATGAAGAATCTGGCAACATTTGTGACGTCACAGTTGCACATTATACATCCAGAAGATTTTGTGTTTCTTTATAATTTCATTAGTGATTTTTCTTGAACAATGGAAATGGAATCTTCCAGCAAGAATGGAAAATATTTCCAAAAATATTACAAAGTTTGGCAAAACCATTTCAACTTGGTATAGAAAAAGCATGGAACATATGGGTTTTTCAGCCAATGTGCTCGGATGACGTCACAAATATTGCCAGATGCTTAACTAAAATTAAACTTTACCGTAATTTCAAAAATCAGTATCTCAACAACCAGACGTGCTATTGTAATGGGACTCTCACTACTGTAATTTTCCTGCTTTTTTTCATCAATCCAGTTCACTTGTCACTGAACCGTTCCTTTAAACTTAGAAGCACGATTTACAGGTCATGTTTTGCGACAAATTATAGATGCTTAAAAATTTCTATATTCACTAAATGATATGCCTTGTCTTGAACAATTTTAAAACACTCAAATCGGATAAAACCGGTACGAACGTTTACGTCATTTCGGATATATCTATTGTTTTTTATTTACTATGTTAGATGAGTGTGTATATA
>JAODFY010000020.1:196892-215095 GCA_027580055.1 Paracaudina chilensis | reverse complement strand
TATATACAACCAGGAATCATATCATAGGGGTCTCCCAGTTAGTTTTGCTGTTAGAATTCAGAAGTTTAGAATTTAAAATATGGACTGAAGAGTTTTGCCTGACTGGCATAACCCATCTGAGAGTCCTTCGTGAGATAGTCCATTGAAGCATCTGGCAATATTTGTGACGTCATCACTTCATACAGCGTACCCATTTGAAATGGTATGGCAAAGTTTGTAACATTTTGAAAAATGCATTGTGCAGCTTTTTTTTTTATTAATTATAAATGAAAAAAAAAACTGGATTCCATCTGCGATGTCCTGGTCCATTTGTGATGCACCATTTTTTGCCAGATGCTTAATAAAAAACAAATTGCTACTACGTGATGGAAATTTCACAAAATAGAGTGTGTTTTTTCCTCTTTCCTCTATATTGTTTTAAATATCCTCCAGCTTAAATTCCATGACTCTAACCACAATAGCACCGCCAGAGAGAAACGACTACCAGCCTGCCAGGAGAGGGAAACGAGAACAAAACACACAAAAAAACGACCTGGCGAAGGGATTAAGCTTTTTTAAAATTCACAATGAAATCTGTTGAAAGAAAACGGAAGTTTAAAAATTAATTCCCATTGCGGTGTATCATATTCTGGCGACCCGGCTTCCGACCCGTTTTGTTCATTCATTTTATAAAAAATCTATTCAATTTATTTTGGGGTTATCCAGAGACTAGTATTCACCTATTCAAGCTTCCATTCATATTCATAGAAAGCTCCCAGCCGGGGCGACTTTCAACAAAGGAGGGTCTTACATTGTTTGGCAATTTTATTATAAAAAAAAATATGGGGGTATTGTAGGTTATATTTCCACGGCAAATCTCTTCAAAGAATTGAATTATACGACACAGGGTAAGAATTGTAATAAGCTTCGTTTTCTAACGAATGAGGTCACGATAGGCTCTGCTATGGTGTGTCTATGAATGAACTCAGGATCCACCGAATTAATTGACATATACCGTATTATGTGTTACATTTATATTTTTTTCTTATATAAGTTAATATTTGACGACTCATTTGATTATGTAATAATACTGCAATTATACATACAATGATCTTTTATCTAAGTTGTTTTTAATGTCTATAGATATTTGGAAACGTGTTTTGAAAGGCGTAGAATGACATTGGCGTAGCCGGGGGTGGGGGGAGGGGGGGCGAGGCTATGGCGCTTAGGTCTCCCATCAAGGCGACAGAAAAATATAGAAAAAGAAAAGAGGAAAATGAAGAGAGAAATGAAGCATGCATTATATGTAAAAGTTACCAAATCAACAGCAAACCACATGCTAAATATACGTAAGTATATGTAGAAGTATGTAGAAATCTTATTTTCGGGCGCAGGAATATATTGGTTTAGCGGTATCGCCAAAAAAATGTTTGCTCACTCCATGCTCGTTTATTTATGAATACAGAGACGTCACCAGAAATTTTTCACCTGGTGGGACAATTAATAATTCTAATAAATCTAATTATATTAGACTTAATAATCATGATAGAAAATCTAAAACGAAAAAAAAAAAATTGTCTGTCCCTAGAAGGGTGAAAAGATTGCCATTAATTACAACGATGTTCCATGACCCCCAACCCCCATCCCTACACACATAAAAAAAAAACATGTGATCCTCCACTGAATGTAAGAAAACTACACGCATCTGATTTATTATACAATACATATTTTATCTCTGGATTATACAACTTGATATTTCGTCTTCAACATTACAAGAGATGTGCGTATTAACATATCGTGCTATATAGTATCGCTTTGCCCACTGAGACAGATTCTCTGTTGTTTTGTAGCACAAATATTACCATTACTAAATATATAGCATTATATTTGAAGCCAAATATCGCAATGTTTTAACGCGGAATAATTTCAACTGAAGTTACCCACAAAAAGAATACCCCCATTTTCACCGTCGGACAGGTCACCGTTGGAGAGGTCTGTTGACAATTGACGCTTAGAACGCCTATTGTTTCATTCATAAGTGTACCTCATCTGTAACGGTGAGTGCGTGGGGGGGGGGGGATGCTATCCATCCACACTCCTACAATACAGTTCATAAATTACGATAAGCTACAAAATATTTTTCCTTCGCTCAAAAGCACAACTTGATTTCAAATTCAGCCTGCAATGTTACATATGTGCTAGTCCTCTTTTTTGAAAGAGCGCCCTCGATTTGTAGTAAACTCTGACCAGCGCGTGATATTACTGTTGTTCACCCACATATACGCAAATACGTTAATTAGTACGTAACCTGCTTCTCCGTTGCTTTTGCACAGACAGGAAACAAGAGATCGGTTATGGGCGGTCTGAAATTGATCAAAGGTTTCATTCTACAAATTTCTGCATCTCCTTTTTCGATAAAAATCCAGGCAAATTGTCGCTGGTTTGATTTTTTATCCAATTTACGTTGGTTAAGATATTTATATGGGTTACTTCTCGTTCTAGCGAGCTGACACAGAAATTGATTCCCGATACAGCCCTAAATCTCTTCCTTATTCGCCCTGAGGCAGAGGATTGTCTTTCAATTGCTCGCAATCTGGGTTTTATGTCCGCATCAGTTCATTTCGCCTGCCGCTGTAGGGTATGTAACGGGGTGAGAAACCTCGCCAATGGCGTAAAGAAACTAAAAAATAGTTTTTAAGATAAGGAAAAAAAAAAAAGAGAAAAGGAAAACGGGCAAGGGAACGAAAGAAAAGACAAGGTTTCGGAGTCACCTGCGAAGTGGCTGTTGACCCGGTCGTTAACGGGGGCCTGTCATTGGCAGACTAAAGGGGAAAAAAATCGACCAAAATATGTGTTCATCCGGTAACAAGGGCTAATGAAAACAGAAAAGAATAGCGGGCGATAATTGTGGGAGGCGGGAAAGATTTCCGCTATCTGTCGCCGCCGTAAGATTTGGCGAGCGACAAGCGAGGTCTGACGAGAAGCTGTGTATCTTACAATTTAGCGGGGTAATTGGGCGTTTGATCTTCGGATAATCCAACATGAATAATTGACGGAATATATTGAACCTATGTTATTATTATTATTTTGAAAATTAGGATACTCTTGGTATAACTTGGTTCCGATGGATGGGTGCCGGAGGGAGGGCTAGGGTCTGGGGCCGCTCTTTCGTAGTCCAGGAGATATTTAATGAAAGATTGGACATTTGGGGATTGGGTGGATTCACGTGTAGGCAATAGTATATATAAGAAAGTTTTTCGGCCATATATTATACCACTCAATAAGAACGTTAACTTTTTTTCCAGACATATTATTGAAGTTTGTACGATTTTTCAATGTCTTCATTTGTGGATGTAGTAATATTCTTATGTGAGGAAACAAGAGTTGACTGGGGCGGGGGTTGGGGGAAAAGGGGATAAATAAAAGTAATTCTCATTGTTATCAGGAGGCGTACGTATACGGTAGTTTACAGGACAATGGGTGATATTTAATAACATAAAACAGTGTTGACTCAACATAACACCACGGCCTCCTCCCCTATCAGCGCCTTGACCTTGTAGGTAACACCCCGCTAAATGCTGCTACCTTGTCTTGAATATAAAAAAAAATCATTGAAAAAAATTGCTGAAGTATGTTTGTAATTAAGACCCTGGGATTTCCATAATAACCTAAGGGGGAAAAACCCTATTTAAGCAAATGATCAAATGTATTGATGTATTTTAGACAGCCTGTTATGCTTTTGACATAGGCTATCAATTCTATACTCGGTTTTTGCATTAATCGTGATAATCTGAACCCTGTGGTTTCATTTCATGGGTTATTGTTTTAATTTATTATTGCAATTGTAATCGCAATATTTATCACGAATAACTATTTCATCATAAAAAATATATCATTTATTTATTGTTATTATTTAATTGCATTTTATTGTGTGTTTTATTATATCGATGTATCTATTTGAATCATAGTTTGCCTTACCGCGACTTACCGCGACCTTATCCCTTTACGCCCATTCAAACACATTCATATTTCTCGATTTCATTAATGTTTACATGAACTGCATGAACGTTTACAAGCATCGAAACATTAATGATACTAACATCCTGAAACATCCCAATTTCGGTGTTTTTATTTTGCTCGTTTTATTGGTCATTATCGCATAGAATGTTAAAGAAACTTTTGTCCATAACAAAACATTACCTGTTATGAACAACGTTTATATGCGTAAACAAACCATGTAATGTTTTGAGTTTGATCACAGTTAGAGGGTATCAATTATATTGCCTAAAATTCCCTGCCTCACGTTTTGGCCTATTCAATCTTGTTCCTGTTGACGATAAAATATACTATTTTGCCTTTACTCGTCAGAACGAAGAGCCTATAAGCTAGATGCAATCGGTACCCTCATCAATGAAATTGATAAAAATCAGCATGGATATGAATGTGGATGTCAAATTGCAAGAGCATGTCAGCCTAGGGTTGTATAATACACCCGATGATTTCAATGTGTGTGGGCAACCGCTCGTTGGGTGGCCTCGATTGCGACAGCTGATTGGAGGGTTAACGCAAGTGGGCGGAGCGCTGGTTTCCTTATACGGTGTAATGACTAAGTGTTCCCGCCAGCACGTTGGTTGTACGTTGATAATCGCACTTCTTCGAGTGGAAAAGTTGTGAAGACTGCCAAAGCCGCGAAGTGCGAGATCGCCGTAACATTTGAACTCTACGGTAAGGAGTAGTTAGTTTGCAGTTAAAACTTTTCTCGAAGTTGTGAACCAATGCCCATGTACGCGCGGAGTTCCCCGGTCGAGCAGACGGCAGCGAACGCGCCGGCTAATATTGGTCTTGCTCTTCAGCCAACTTACCATCATTCTTCACCATCGACGCCGAGTATTAGTATGATGCACCATCCAGCAGTTTTCGCTGACCAGGGCTATTATCGCCACCCTGGCTACCCCAGCATGCAGATGTCTATGTACGGGCACGACCAGTACTCAATGGCGCGGTCGTATGCCCCCTACCCTCCTCAGCAGAATCCAAAGGATATGGTGAAACCACCGTACTCATACATCGCGCTGATAGCGATGGCTATAATGAATGCATCGGACAAGAGAATCACGCTCAATGGTATCTACCAGTTTATCATGGACAGATTCCCATTTTACAGGGAAAACAAACAAGGCTGGCAGAATTCTATCCGCCATAATCTCTCATTAAACGACTGTTTTATCAAAATCCCTCGCGACGACAAGAAGCCCGGTAAGGGGAGCTACTGGAGCCTGGATCCCGACAGTTACAACATGTTCGATAATGGAAGTTATCTCAGGAGGAGGAAGAGGTTTAAGAAAGCCAAAATGGAGGCAGAGAAGAAAGAGAAGGAAGCTTCTGAGGGAGTCAAGGGTAAGCATGACGACCCTTCCCAAAGCCCCACCCAAAGTGACTCCGTGTATCAAAACGGTGGAAAAATCATGGACAAGCCAAACGATTGTGTTAACAGCAGTACGGACTGTAGTAACGCATACACGACTCAGTCAATGCAAGGAAACTCCTCAGGGAACATACCGCTAATTACCCCAAAGATCGAGCCCGCTGACTCGCCATCGGGCGGAGTATTGGCCCATTCGGACATGTCCAGCTCAAGGGGCGGCGGACACACGGGCCCGAACAATATTTTAGAAACACATGCTTCTTACAGTGTGGGTAATATTATACCTATACAGAGCAGGGACTCGCGGGGGATGTGTGCAAATGTGGACATGGACACCGTTACTCAGGCAATAACGACCCCTAGTAGGGGTTGTGCGATTGTATCTCCACCCCCTCATGGATACTCTCCCCCCATAGTACACCAGCAATGTAACTCTTCGTTAATTAACTGTTCGAAACCGTCAATTGTGGACTCCATGAACTATTGCGGACAGTACAACGATCAGCTGAACTTAAATAAACAGATGATTGGGACCACGCCGGAAGAAGTCCAACCGGACGGGGCCGGGATCAGCCCGCGACCTAGTGCGCAAGATTCCGCATCCATGAACAGTTCCAGTCACCATACAGTCAGCCCAGTCTCCCGAGTTGGTGACAACTCTTGGTACAGCCCTGACTCGACGCCCGTGCCCCCTACCATAACATCGCCGTACCATAACGTATACGACTCGCAACGGCTGATTCCGCACTTCAATCACGCAATGACGAGCTCGGTCGCCAACAACGAAAGTTGCCAACTCGCCGCCAATTCGTATCGCTCTACGGCCGCTAACGGCGGAGTTTACACCAATCCAGGACATTATTCGCCTTACGACATGACGAGATATTAAAAACTCATTTTCTTGAGACAAAAAAAAAGTTTAATTGGAAAGAAACAAACTACTTCTTTATTCGCCGATACCAAAAAATATAGATTATAGTACGTAAAACAGTACTTCACAGTTGAAACACCAGTAACATTTTTTAGTTGGAATGACTTACCTTCTCCTTCTTCTTCATAATGCTAACAAGTTTTTATCATCAACAAATTTTCTACTGTGTTTTCAAAGGATTTCGTGAAACATCGAAAGGGATATTTTTTTGTTTGGAATTCGACAAAAGTGAAACTTATTTCTAAAACAGCCAAACTTAGTTGGACGAAATGACCATCTAACGCCCTCATCAGCTCGTCGACTAACGGAGATCTTCGCAGGAGTTGGTGCCAAGTACCGGCGGTGGGTTGTTCACTTTATAATGTACTTAATAATTAATATAACATCGGAAAGGATATTGAATAGTATTTTTAATTTTTTCCCCCTGTTTTCTCGCTACCGTAAGATTTTGTTTAACCCGCAGTAACGGTATGAAAATATTCTCGTCACTCTATTTACGTATATTGTTGGCTCGCTGCTGTTGTTTGTTTTAACACCGTACGATTTGTTTTGATTGTAAACAGTTGTTAGGCTCATGTTTTGTGTTTGTGCATGTACATCAAATCATGCAAACGATTATAGCCCACTGCTTCGTCGTCTTTATTACAAGCCAATTATTTATTATAAAGTCTGATTATATTTTTTAATGAATGAATGTTATTATAACCGATGTTAATTTAGGTCTATCGTATAAAAAGTTTGCAAACTTTCAATTTTATATAACGCCACAGTTATCGTCCAACAGGCTAAATACTATGCATTGTATTGTATGCCATACACCAAATTCATGGCATCGTCGATTTTTTCGAATCGTTCGATTATTAATGTTTTGTAAAACTCATATACGTTTATAACGTCAGTTGGTCAGTTACTGTTAAACTAATTTAATTTTATGCACGCAAGCGGCGATTCCCTTGCCGCATAAATTGGTTATATTCTGATTATAATATATGTGAACTTGTCCCACGCCAGTCGTTTTATAATTATATTGAATTCAGTTGAAACCCAATTTTTTAATCGTTTTGTGAAAGTTTGCAAACTTTATTATTTTTTACCATGTTAGAAACATTGTTTTAATTACGATAATGAACTACAATGTTTCTAGCATGGTAATGAACTACAATCTTCGTTAGTTTCTCACAATTTTATAAAGTTTATAAAATTGATGAACATTTTGAATTGAGTTTTGTTGTGTCGAACGTTTACTTCAAAAAATCAACATATTTCTAATTCAAACCAACTCTTCTGTGTTGTGTTTTCTAAATTATGGAAAACAACTAACTGGCCAGTTTGTCATAAATTACGATTAATTGAATATCGGATTGACCCATTTACCATTTCTTTTTTATGCAATGCTGTCCATCTGACCAATTTTTGCGATAAAAACATGGTTTAAATATTTATTATAATATATACCAGGAATAGTTAACATACCGGTAGTTAATGTTATATATAATATTTCATAATTTGGCCTACCATAATTTAATTTCTTGTTATATACAGTATATATAGTATATACAGTATCAGTATAGATACACTTCTATTTAACGTCTATTCTGTTACGCATCTGCCCCCATGCAAATGTTTTAGGAAAAAACTTTGACATTAACATAACCATGATTGATTGATTTTTAATAACATTAACGTGTCATAATTTAATATAATATTGTTCACAGATCAAAAGGTGTTTATTAACGAGAGCCATTAAAACAAATAAACACTGAAACTGACAAAGTATTTTCAGTCTCTAAGGATTAATTTGGCAACGCAGTGTCGTTACTCAGGGGATATCGTGAGCACTATTGAATGCTCGTTAATTTATTTACGATCTTGACACACTCACTGTCAAATCAGATGAATGTTATACCTTTAAATGTTACTTATTTTTTATGTGATAGTTGAGATTTGATAATTATACATCGAAAAAGGAGCAAATACCGGAAACCCCCTTACTACTATACCTTCCCCCCACCCCTAAAATAACTCGGAAATGAAATCAAATTATAGGCATATAATGAATTATTTAGCGCACTTAGCCAGTCACAATACTTTGACCAAAGATAAGATTATTTTGGTTTGGTTTTATTGGATGGTTATTTTTTTATCGACCAACCTCCTCAGCTTGTATGAAATTTACTTTTCAATTGAACTAAATTGCAGGTGATTCTAAAAAGCCTATTTGTGTGTATAGTAATTACAACATGTCAGAAAATTTCTTCATGTGAAAATACTATCATCCTTAATAATTGATTATATTTTTTATTTAATTATATTTCTTATTTAATTCTGAAGAAATCTTTATTCCTTTCCGACGAAGTTTCTTCAACAAAATAAGGGATTTATCCATTCACGGCTCATAAGATTTTTTTAAAATGATTTTTGTTTAAGTTAGTGGAATTCATTCTCTCCTTCTCCTCCTACTTCTTCCTTCTTCTTCTTCGCCATCTTCTTCCACCTGGTATCGTTTTATGATCTCTCGAATCGACCACATTTAAAAATATTTTTTTTGTGAATATATTGTATATCTTTCAAAGTAGTTCAATCTTAGCATTCATGTGATCATATTGCAAAACGGTCTTTCCAAGTTTTAACCCAATATTATACAGACTTTCATATTTTTTGTATGAAACGTGTGTGGGCCATTGAATGAAACGGCCCGGGCCAGTGGACCTCGGGGCCAGGCCAATATGGTTCCACACAAACCATGTAATGTTTTAGTGACTAGGCCGTCGTGTGGTTCTCTGTGAGGTTAATGTGTATTATAGGGAGTTTACAAAGCTATTGGAGAGTAAGTGCCCAAAGAGGTGAACAAGAACACGAATTATTAAAAAAAAAATCTCTTTTTTGCTGTTTTTTTTCTCTACCTTTTCTTAAATTTTCGTTTTAAGTTCATTTATTTCGGCCTAATTATTTATATTTTTTAAATTAAATTTAAACCGCGGCCAAACTTAAAATACACTCATACTACAAATCAATAAAATATAATTACTTCTGAGCACTGGAATGGCATGACGCAACACTCTCAACACAGGTCCTCCTCAACTATTCGTCATTAAATTATTGTAAAATTATTTGGTAAAATGGATTTTTCGTTACTTTTTGCATGCGAATTAAAAAAACGTCCTCACATGCTTTTCCAGCAGGACCTCCCTCTTTTTGAAAATCCAATGCCAAAAATTTAATGGATTCTTGAAAATCATCTGCAAAAGATAGCTTATTTCATCCTGACACCTCAGATATACTATATGGCAACACTTTATATTCTCCCAAAATCTTCGATACAACGATTACATTGGTAATCAACGTATATTATAAGTTTATAACATTCCAATTGCGACCATAACCAAAATTCAACAATTATATATAAATACTTGTTCATGGAGACTAAACTAATATTTTCTCAAAATATTAGATTACATTTGACATTTTTTAATTTCTTCAATTTTGAAATAAGTGATAATCTATAGAAGGTCTAAATGAATTGCCTTTACAAACATTTAATGGTGAAATTCATAATCCTTTTTGAGAGACCTGGGCGAAAAGTGATATCGAGAGATCGAAAAATTGATCTAAGCTAATTAAAAACAAGCAATTCTTTTTTGTTTCAATACAAACCACGAAAGTAAAACCCATGAGCATATGTTCACCATGGGTACCAAATATGGCATGTTTTGAGTTTTAATGGTTTCTTTTAAAGGAACACATTGAATTGAGGATCGGAGAGATTATCATTCCTGCAGACCTATGGATTTTAATTTCCTGACGGTGAGGCGACCAAATTTATTGCTTAATGTTATACTTTGTTCACCGGCGTGGGGCCTGGTTATTTCTATTCCTCTCCTTTATGACGTCGAGTCGGCTCTCTGTTCGACGAAGCTTCATATAGCCATAATTAATTCTACAACATTCTTTCGTTGAAAATAAATGGAAGCGAGTTATCGCAGTGATCGAATTTGTCACCCTAAAAAAAACAATAAATAGGTTAAAAACGTCATTTTCAGTTTAGTACTCTTTTAGGATGTCTGGAAGTGGAACGTCATATGACGTAATAAAGATAAACAAAAAATCTCTGATATTATCATATCGAAATTCTAAGGCCTGCAATCTTAATATTTATGGGGTGAATTAAAGCGTGATGGATTTAAAATTGCTCTATACTTATATATCAATAGCTTGTTTGTTGTTTATTTGTTTTCATAAATATATGTCGCCATTTATACCTTAAGCTATATCATTGGGTCTTCCCAATAAACCCGAGGAAAGTTTGTTGTAATAACCTTGGTTTATTAATCAAATTAACTCGAGAAGAAGTCAGTGTTTTGTCAACATTCCTCACCTCCTGATGTCCAGCGGATAAACGCGCACTTGTATTTTCCTTGCGGCCATTTTGACCAAAACGGTCTGACTGAATGTGTATAACACCTACCGGTAAGCATTTTAGGTGAACTTGTCCGCTAAGCACAAGGTCGAATCATGCGCCCCTGTTTACCACCTCGTTCACATTCCGCACCTTAATTGTTCTACCTAATCCAGCGCGAGTTTATCTCCCGTCATGCCCGCACACCTGAGCTCAAATACTTCCTCTTACTGTCCAATACGCCTCCAAATTCCCACGATGGATCCAAGGCTATTTAAAAAATAATAATAGCACCGCGGGAGGTCGTTAACTGCCGTTATCGACTTAATTCCCTGTAATTGTCAAAAGTCATTCAATTAAATTAATCTAAGAACCATCCCTGTCACAGACTTATATATTAGGAGTACAACAATCCTATCGTCGAGATAAAATCTGACTTATGCATGATCTAGAATATATCCTAAATGGAACTAATTGACGACCCCCTAACACCGTTGAGATTATCTATCGTAGCGTTTCCTTAATTCCCATAACGATTATGAATTTGATTCATTGGAATTTACTTGGACGAAAAAAAAAGGAGAAGGAAAAAGCTTCAACAGCGAAAGTTTCCTCAAATTTAAGCGATGGACTGTGTTGAGTTTGCTGACTCTGAGAAAGGAATAATTTGGAAGAAAATGGAAAGAATCCTCGTGGTTGTCCGGGTTGCTCGTGGAGCCTCGATGGATCCAAGTAGGAACTGTGTTCAAGGATAGTCGTGGATAGTACGCTCATTATGGAAAGAGGACACACGGTACAGGATGTAGTCAAGCAAACAAAGAGAATGGAAAGTGAAATCATGGCTCTCGATGAGGAGTATTTGTTCCGGTAAGTTGATACATCTATTCCAATTGTTCTTTCACAGTTTCCATTTCCCTTATGTTTTTTCAGATATTTCAACGACTCCCAACGACCTATATTCGTCCCTAAAAAAGAACAAAAATTATAAAATTATCAAAAGCGATCGAAACATAAGCCCGTATCAGCAGTTGCAATCAATCGGTTACCTAATAATAATGAAAATACAAGAAATACAACAATTGTATTCGTTGGCTGGCGGTTGATATATTGAGCGACCGGTTGTTGATATATTGAGCTAACCTATCGTTATAATGTATTATATGAATTTATAAAGACCTGACGATACCCCCTTTACATATTCATAATCATATTTCCCTTTATTCTAAAATGAGAAATATAGGCCTTAAGGCCCTACTGACATATTATCCATTTGAATCTTCATTCGCGACATATTATTTATTTCTGAAATAAAAATCCATCTATCTTCAACGCGTTTCCGACAATTGGTTAATAATATGAACTGCATGGTGCATTAAGTACACTAACCTGATACAATAGAGAGATCACATGATTACCTTACAACGTTGGTTTGTTTGCTATGCTTGATGATGATGATACCATTCTCTTATATGTATGTATTTCATTCTATACCTCGTTGAAATAAAGTCATTATATGATCCATCACTAATGACCAACGGTCGCCACAGTACCCCTTCCCCATATGCTAATAAAACCATGCAGTTTGTATGTTTAATTAATGAATATGTGATACAATGCAATACAGTATAATACCATACCCTACACTACAATACAATACACATTATAATACACTATAATGCAATACACTATAATACAATATAATATAAAACAATAAAGTATAATACAATAAAGTATAATACAATACAGTATAATACAAAACAGTATAATACAATAGTCAATACAGTACAATGCAATACAATATATTACAATAAAATATAATACACTACAATACAGTATTAATACAATAAAATATAATACAATACAGTATATTACAATACAATATAATGCAATACAATATAATACAGTATAATACAATACAGTATAATACAATATAATACAATACAGTTTCATACAATACAGTTATTATACAGCACTGGGGTGGCCACGTCCAGCGGCCCTATTTTGGAGTCGCTGTAGCCGAGTTAGGTTCCCTTGACTCGGTTTATCCCTTTATACAATTTACCTGATCCGCTTTTTCCAAAATATTGAGAACCCTTGGTTTTTGAGCATGAAATGCTTACCACAATTCATGAAAAGAGCTTCAATATAATTATGATTAACGAAAAATCGTAAGACGAACGTTAAAAAAATAATAATTTGGATAATTATTAATTAAAGGAGAAATAAACCCAACAGGTAATCTTCGCCTAAGTGGACAAAAAATGTATACATGAACCTGCAATCAGCTAATTCCACAAATCTTGTACAGGTCTGAAGATATCAATGTTTGAAAGATGCAGGATACGGAGGCTGCCATTCTTTTTAGCAAAATGACTTGAAGTAAGCATATTATGACGTCACACATCCACTTTGAGTCAATAACCTTTTGTAGTTCAGTTTGTTATAATGTTTATATAGGCCTATACATGTATTGTGTGTAGGTCTTTCACAAATTATTAAAATATTAATTATTACCAGTGAAAATATGAATAGTAAAATAATGAAATACAAGAGGATATTGGCTTTGTGATGTCATATTGGCTTTGTGATGTCATAATAGATTTACTTTTTTTTCTAAAACAAATGGCAGCCTCTGCATTGCTGGAAGTGTAGCCTACCTTTCAAACACTCATATCTCAAGAATGGAATCAGATATTTGGATGCTTATTGCAGTGTCGTGTGTATCTTTTTGTTCTCTTTCATATAATCTAAGGTTACCTAAGGTTACCTATTCGGTCTGTAGCTCCTTTCATCATCATCTGAGATGCTGAAAATGCCAAAAGCAAACATTCATGCACATTTCCAGAATGGTCTATTAAACGAAAACCAGCAAGAAAGAATCTCCAAAATGTGTTTCGTCGGCCGCCACAACTAGGCTTCCAAGCCTAACACACAAATTTGCAATTTTCAGTGATCTACCGTATGTTTTTCTGTGATATTTGTTTTAGTGTATGTTTTCTTTAATTTGTGCTCATCTCATCTGAACCAAAGGCTATATATATTTAAATATATATAAATATATATACATATACATATATACGGCGAGAAAGCCGGCTGGCAGCGGAGCTTCTCTTGCAGAGCTTCGCGTGTATCTACTGCAGAGATTACAGTAATAACATGTCTGGATATATCTCGTCATTTCGGGAAAATGCGACTGAAATTTTTTCCCACTGCATATTTTATTTACACTTTTACACCTATACAAAATATAAGCTTCAATACAAATTGATTTATACTGGAAATAATAGGTTGAGAATATCTTAAACGTATCCATAAATGTTATAGTTTTGGCCTATTGTTCAAAACAGGAATATATATTTTTTTTAAATGTGGTTAAACGACCGCACATGAGTGTTAGGTTACCCCATTCCTCTTCCAAAGTGTCTAGACTTTAACCTGTTCAATATCAAACATTTCCGTTCACATTCTGTCTAGTCATGTGTCGTAAGACAGTTCCCCTTTTCTACTGCGTGTTTAACGTCTCTCTATGTGCATGCCTGCTATCTGTTTCCTTGAAAAAGATATACATATTCTCGGCTTATGAGTCAATTGGTGTAAATCTATACACGAGACCAATTTTGTATTCCCCGCTAAACGTGTCTAATTTTGTTGACTCAACATCCCTAAACTTCCCTTATAGATTATAAACTTTTATGCCAAAAAATATCAGGACATGGCATCAATTGCCATAAAGGTGATTAACCTGGTTTTATATTGGGATACGCTCAAATATTGAACCTTGTATTAACTATAATTTATTTTGATTTTATTTGTTAAGTTTACTTTATTTTGAAGATTTGATTCAGCTTAAAGGTGCAGATGAGTCGTCTAATACATTTATCTGGGAGGCGTATAATTTATTAAACGGACATGCGCATTATACTAACATCATATGTGACAAAGTATATCTTTTTAACTAAATATTACATTAGCGTGGTTTTCAGCCGAATTTTTATTAGTCCAAATTACTACTTAAAGTAATAATCACGGTTTGAGGCCTGTGAATTACCTTCTTTCACCAAAAGGAGATGTTGCTATTCGTTTCCCTTGTTAGTTATGATTTAAACTCCTACCTGAATCCTTCACACTGTAAATCGCCTTATTTGCGACGAAATTAGACCGTAACTGTATATGAGTGTTGCATTTTGCCGCCGAACTTTGTGGAACTAGATATCTCCGGATAGGATAAAGGCGCGATCGCGTTGTCGTGCGTCTCGCGCTCCGGCATGTACCGTACATATTTACTGGAGTGAAACGCGCATGTAGCTGGAGTGAAGCGCGCATGTCATTTTGTGCACGAGAATTGAGGCGGTATATACATAATTCATATTTTTGAAGAACATCGGTAAGATTTGTTACAAATTATGAATTTTTCATATATTGTCATATTATATATATGCACCATGATGTGGTATAATATAATGAAGACCCGTGAAAAATAAACCCTGACCATTGTTTTAAATGAAAGTTATACGAACGGATCATATACGGCGCGTGACGTCATAATTTGATAGGCCTACCTAAAATAAATTCGATTTCAACAACATTATTTTTTCACTAAATAATGACTGGATAATTTTTAGGTTCAATTTATAATTTAAATCAATTTAAAAGAATTAGAGACTCTAGACCGAAAAGGTCTGAAATAATCTATTGATCGATATACCGGCAATCTTATCGTATTCGATAAATCGAGGTTTAGGAGAAAATATATAAAAATAAAAATCTTCATTTTAAAATTTCAAACATGTGAAGAGATCATGTTTGTGGTAATTATTTCGGTTCATGATTATTCATGTTTTAATGAAAAATTAGCTGGATTACTGGAAGAAGGAGGGTGGGGTGTGGTGTGGTGGGGCGGGGCGTATCAAACGATTGCATCCTGAATCTAAATTTACCAGGTCTAACCGAACCACTTCTGCTCGCTATGGCAGCGATTTTGTCACGCGCCTCTCCGTCTACCAGCTTGACGTGAATAACAAGAGAAAGTTCTAAAACGAAACAAGAAACGATGAATTGCCGGGCAGTTTCCGCAGCGTGTCGGCACGCTTGTTATAACGGTGCATGTGTATACAAGCCTATAATTTGCGCTCTGCGGACACAACATACATCGGCCTTTTAATTAAATCATTAATTATAATTTACATTCACCTAACGATTTATGATGGACAGTACTCCGTGATTTTAACTTAAACAATATAAATCACAAACAAAAGAAATAATTTCAACACCTCCTTTATAAGTGTATATATATATATACATGAATATAAGATACATTACGTTTATATGCATTCGATAATATATTATATATATATAAAGATATATAACCGACGATGCTGAATCTTCTGACACCGTCATGGCAGGCGTATATCTTCTCATAACATAGTAAGTTTCCCCATCCCTGAAATTATTCTATTATTTTTTTATTTCAATTTCAACGACGATTTGTGGTCGAAATGTAATAAAACCGGAAATATTGATTAAATCATCAAAAATATTTCAACCTTGGATCTCTATTTAAAGCCATTATACTGGAGCGAACGCCGCCGATTTAGTAACGTCAATTCCGCTCTCATGATTTCCATATCGATTACCGGTACACTTTCAATACTTGGTCTCGTCATGGATATGCCTATAGTAGTAGTACTAGTACATTGATTGCATACATGTAACATGTATAATAAGGGAACAATAATATGTTCACAAACTGTACCGTAGTTCAAGACCTACTATTATCTTTATTATGTACAACGTATATATGCTAATAGCTTGTATTGAAATGGATACATACGTGCATATCTTCCAGATTGATTTTCACTACATTACGTCACACTTTCACGTGTTAGCAGTTATAAATAATTTATTCGACAAAGAATACTAGAGCAGAATAATTAACGTAACATACTGGAACTTACTAGAAGTGGGGGCACGGGAATACACAAACTCCCTATAAATCTGTCATAAAAAGGACTTGGTTATGACACTAAAAATAATAAACAGGCAAAGTTGCCCTGCACCGGTAAATGTCTTGATGGATAAAATCAAATACAATATGTTGGCCCGGATATCAGGCCGAAACCAATGAGAATTAGGTGATATCCATGTGCGCATGCCCAGCTAGGTTCCAATCGCCACTTGGTATAGCTGTATCTACATGTGTATAAACGTATACATGTCGTTGTTACGTAATACATGGCCGGTTATAATATGTTATTACAGATCACTGAATATTCATCGTTTGATTCTCTCAGATATTTTTTTTCTGAAACCATAACTTATCTTAATGACCTGTCATTTGTTTAACGTTACGGTAACTAATATGCAAATGATATATACCGTATTAAAACAATAATCAGGGTTTGGGCCCGGGGCATATCGCTTCTTTCACCAAAACCCTTTTTAGAGTTTTGGTCTTTGACAAATTATATTCATAAACCGGTATGTTTCACTAAATAATATAAATATATTGGTATTTTGAAGGCAGCTAATGAGATATACGATCGCTTCGTAATTTCCTATATTATTATTTTAGGTAGAATATTTGACGTTATTTTCTGACCTGCATGTTTAGTCAAAAATAAACCCTGACAGCACATTTAATGGTCTAATATGATAATATATTCAATAAAACTCACTGTTGGTAATTCCCTGAGGCGAAACTAAAGTATTGTTGCCTATATATATATATCCTGCAGCTTGTGGTTCGTCTTTATTCAAAGCCTATTCACTCGGACAATTGTACCTAAAAAAAACTTATATTCTCTCCTGGATTTGAGCGAGACCATAAATTGCTGGCTACTTTACCTCGATTGAAATGCTATAGATTTAAACCTCATCAAACTTTGATTGATTGTTAGCATTTAAAGGGCACGGCTTTCTTTAATAGTTCGCTACGGCGTTGTAGAGTGATATAAAATGGCTGATAACATCCTAAAACGGCAAGAAACATTTTTACCAAACTTCTTCAACTATATGTCTAAATTTTTATTTCATGAGATCTCAAAATAAAAGAGGTTTAGAAACTACTAAGGTCTGGAACGTGTCATTTCCGGCGATCTAAAAGGTATATTTAGCAAAAATTTCCTCGCGAGTTTAATTATATAGCATTAACATAAAAACTACTACCGGTACTTATTCATGAATAGATGTGGCTGGATACCTCAACGAAAAGATGAAATACCTTATATTATTTTATTACTGCAAAATAGATTATGTCTTCATTACCAAGGAATAACCAATTCCCCCCCCCCCCCCAAATGTACTAAACAAACCTGAAATTATGGCAATGGTTGCACCATTTTTCGTCTAAGACCCTTTTAGAAAACAAAGATGTCACCCCTCCCCTTACACCCTTTCCCCGTGGTTTGCCCCCCTCAACAAACTCTCTGCCCCCCTTCTGCCCCACCAGATTGAAAAGTCTAGTTACGCCACTG